>VUQS01047472.1:0-11649 GCA_015108495.1 Heterochromis multidens
TATATATATAGATAGATAGATAGATAGATAGATAGATAAAGAAACTTTATTAATTAAATTAATGAACAGGAAAATATTTAAATTACTGCAATACAATTTTAATTGTATGAAACTGCTGTTATTTTTAAAATATCCTTTTTATGTCTAATGCAAAAACACTGATTTTCCAAAATGTATAAATGATGTCTGTGACGTCACTGGATCAAACACATAAGGATGTTTTCTGTACGAATACTTCAGTAGACATAATATGTTCTTGCATTGTCTCATTCATTTTGTTTGTTAATAATTATAGGTTATTTTCACAGCAGATGTTTTGATTGGGGTGTTCCTGATAAAATTAAAGATGTCTCTGGTCCAGCAACACCACAGTGTGATAGTGAGTCATTGTGTGTACAATCAGAACCCTGAAAATGAAACTTATGAAGCTTATTGCTTTTCTTGTTTGCACCCGTCCTTTGTCATCTGTAGCAATATTGTCTGTAGGCCATTGGTCACTAATGGAGATTCTATATCTATATATACACAAAAAAACTCAGTCAAGTCCATATTAACAGTTTGAAAATGTTTCATGACAGTAAATCCAAGAGTGAGTGAATTATCCATGAAGGCTTTGTTTTGATAAAATGAAAACTTGCTGGCAGCACCGCTGCTTGTGTAAGTGTTGGACTCTGCAGAGACGCAGACCAGATTCAGCTGAATGGAGATCACTGAAACTGTGACTGAGGGGGTCAGCAGACGGGTCATACATGAACGTGGTTTAACAGTGTAAGCTCAGCCCTTCAAGTGAAGATGAAAAGTTTACACTTTACTTTCTTTGAAAACTCATGGTTACATTTTCAGAAACTCCATTTTCCTGAACAGCAGCAATCAGCGGCTGTAAAGTGACACCTTACTGTACTTTTGAAGATGCTACCTTGTTAGAAACTGGCTCCATCGGCAGATTTACTGAGCTGATGGATGTCTTCGTAGTCCTTTTCATTTTTAGCCGACGAGCTTCAGAAGTGGCTGAAATCGAAGGATCCTTCCTTACTGCTGGAAAGATGTGATCTGTGCCGGGTGTTTCTGTCGGTAAGAGCTCTCGTTGTGGGTTTAGTAAGGAAAGTGTAGCTCCATGATCACTGGGGCTTTCAGGTGGAGCTGTGGGTGGTGGCTCACGTGATATCCTATATGAAGCCTGGGAGGATGGAGACGTGACTGTGAGTGTTTTTTGTGTGCCTTCCTCAGTCAGATTCAAGTCTTTAGGGCTGAGGAATCTTCTCTTCTGGTCTTTGTGGAGCGTCGTCAGGGAGAAGCAGCGGCGTGGCGGACTCGGTGCTGTGTTTCTTCTTAGCGCCATGTAGCTGTGGCTCTTGACAATGGATCTTCTCTGAATATGACCCTTTGATGAGCTTAAACTGCCCTTTGGGGGGTTAGGGAGTACATGGGGAAGGCATCTGGGTTTAGTTTCAGGTGACGACTTACTGGACTGGATGGAGGTGAGGGGCAGGGGGAGGACAGGGTACTCTGGGGACGGGAGGTGGCTGGACTCAAAACCAGATGAAGACCTGCTGATGGTTGAAGGTGCCTTTTTGTCCCTTCCTGAAATAAACAAGTGAAGTGTGTGCAGATCATACAGTTGCCAGTCAGTTGCGACACGTATCTGGCTTAAACAGAACAGCAGAGCAGTCAGTGTTGGAAAGTGGCGACTTTGAAAGGATACCGAAGAGAAGAATAAAGTCAAAACAAGCAGCTAAATGTGCACTAAAATGAATGATGGGTAGAAGAAAAGCAGCAAGCAGTCAATTGTGGTGAAGCATGGAGCGATTTATTCCTCATACTCAACCGTGACAGAAGCACACTTCAGAAAATGCTGAGACTTCAGGCCCTAAACGTGCCACACTTCAATCAGAAGTGGGTTAAACATTTTAAGGTATCCCTACATCCTCTGCATTTTAGTGCATCTACAATTATACAAAATGCCTTTCTATTAACACTTACACTGTTAAGTACATTTTTTAGTTCTGCTGCAATATGCAGTTTTCAGGCACGTGATAAAAGTTTGTGCAACATTATGTTTTACTGGACTAAAAAAATATGCACACAAACAGCAGAATCTTTAAGAGAAACACACTATACAGGTGTGGCTGATCTGACATCGTACTCCAATCACGTGACATTCAGAAAGCACAGCTCTTTGCATTTTGACAGTTTGTAGACTTAAGCCCAAAGAGAAAACCACTGTAAGCATGATACAGCTATGAATAAAGCAAGCACTTACAGCAAATATGTACTGCCATTACTGAGAAAGTTTTTTTTAATATAAGTAAACCTAAAGTTTGTTTAAACACTCTTATCACACATTTGTTCAACAGTCACCATTTTCTGCAAACGCAAAAACCACCACACAAGTCACAACTGCAGATCTATGTGTAGACCTGCAAGCTGCTCTGCACGCCGATTCCTCCAGGGCATGAAAAATGTCACTGCTCAGTTTAACATCAAGTAAGCTCACTTTCTAGTCCCATGTTATCTGTTCTCCATATTACGATGAGAAGGCAAGTAATGCCAACTTTCAGAAGCACTGACCAGACACGAGTGACTGCAAAGCAGTTTGATTCAGTGATGCAGAAACAGAAGAAAGCGTGACGATGCTTGAGGAGGAAAACAAATGAAGCTCTAGAAGTAAATGTGACGACAGCAGAGTCTTTCCAGAAGAGCATGAAAACTGAATCTGGTGGCTTGGAATGCTTGAGCTGAAGAGTCTTTCTAGACAAGGATGAGGCAGAGGAGGACTGAAGAAGCGGACAGTGTTCACAGGCGGGTCAGGCTGTCATTACCGTTCTCCAGGTTCTCGTTGCTCTCGTAGCAGCCTGAGTCTCGTGGGGAGTCTCCCAAGAGGCCACGCCTGTCCAGCAGCAGCTTCTCCTGTGAGTTTTCATACTGACCGCTCCGCTCGGGGTCGCTGCTTCCTGCAATGCACAACACCACCACCAGGGGCATGAGAGTCATGTCTTCTGATCTCAAAAAGAAAACTGTGGTGAAACCATAGACCAGGGGTGTCATAACGTGCCAGCATCGGCCCAACGAAGACTCTAAACTGGCCCACTGGATGCTTTGGAACAAGTGAAGAAGGGCATAAATTTGGACTTTTAACTGTATTTTCATAAGTTTTACAGATTTTCCTGCTGATAAAGACCTGCCCCATGGCCATTCATACTACACCAAAGTAATAAAGTAACAGACAAACAAGCACCTGTTTTTTCACTTTCTACTATAGACTACAGACATTTATTTCCTAAAATTTAAGCCCAAAGAGTCATGCTGACACATTTCTTTCATTTACTACAGCAGCATTTCTTCATCATGTAGAAAAACTGAGACATACTGTTGAAATTGCACTTTTTTTTCTTATATTAAGACATCTCAGGGATTAAATGTGTAAGTTAACTTCTTTATGCTGACAGGGGAATTTCATTGATCCGGCCCATTTAAGATAAAAGTGGACTAGATGTGGCCCATGACATGCCTGCCAAAAACAGTATAAAAGATGGATGTAACTTCCAAGTCTGAAAAGTGAAGTGCTTTATACCTGCAGTCTTCCTAATGGCCAGCAGGGGGCAACTACTCAGACGCTCTGTTGTATAGAAGAAAAAATGGCCCTCAGCTTCCTTATTCTGAGACCTCAGTAAACGATTTCCTGATGATGTATTGGGCCTAGTCGTTAGTTTCAGGCCATCCTGAATTAAAAAGTTAATCCACTTTGTAAATTAGAAAAGGAAATTAATTAGAAAAGGAGGATTATCCAGAGTATGCTCATTCATTCTTGAAAATGAATAATTAGATTACTGGAAAACTTGAGACGCATCAGTAAAAAAATGTCTACGGAATATAAATCAGAAGAGTCTGAAAACGTGTGACAAACATCCGTCCAAACAGAATATTTGCATTAACAGCAGGAACCAGCTGACATACAGTATTTAGACATTAATCTGTACATCAAAACCCTCAAATATTCTAATCTGAAATGTGGCACTTATATTTCTAGAGACTTTCTGTTGTTTACCTGACCCACCATCGTACTCTTGCAGCAGCTCCACAGCGGTGAGCAGCACAGCTCTGTGCTGAGAGTCTGTGATGTTCAGTTCATCCAGGTCCTCCTCCTCTAGCAACTTAAATGTGTCCAGATCCTCGTAACCATTAAAAAGGAAGGTGGGGAGATGCTCCTGTGGACAGGTGAGGATGAAAGATGCACAAACAGATCAATTAAAATCTGCAGGAGGGATTCAATTTGAGCATGCACATCTTACAAAAACAAAAAAAAAAAATCTGAAGGTAGCTTAACTTCAAGATTCCCAACGCAGGTAAAAATGAAAAATGTGAAATTCCATATTTAAGCTGCAGATAAAAATGTGTAAGTTTGACTTTTTAGAAAATATTCCTATTGGCTTCTTACTGTGAGTAAGATGAGGCTACAGCTAACAGCATAAAGACTGAAAGGAGGGGAAAACATCATGCTAAGGTAAAGGCAAAACCCACTAACATTTTAAATCTCATTTTGTGTAGAAAAGTACAAAAAGTCTTGTTTTTCTTATGGATTTACCAAACAGTATATAACATATTACTAGTGGGGTTAAAAGGGGAGCTAATAACCAAGCCTCAGAGGTAGTGGGAGGAATATTATCAGTCTTTGTAAAGATTGGAGGGTGGTTGCTGTTATCTAACTCTCAAAAACAAAGCGAATAAGTGCATTTTCCCCAAAATGTCAAACTATTCCTTTAACCAGAGCTAAAACCCATCACATGCAAGTATTTTATCTGAGACTTCTGAACATGAACTGATTTTGTTTACAAATGGATGCTTTTCTTTACTTTGAGGTTGATGCGATCGAGCAGTTCCTCCACGGAGGTGGGTTTGGGTTGCCGGGCCTTTCTCCTCCTGCGTGTTTTCTTGGGCTTCACCTCCTCTTCGTTCAGAACATCCACATAAATAAATTTAAAGGTGCCGACTTTACCGTTGAGCATCCCCATCCACGTACCCATCGGAGGCTTACTAATGATGTCGATGATGTCTCCGCTCTGTGAAACGAGATCGGCAAAGCTTGAGTTTTTGGTTTTTAGTATGAGCTCATATGTAATGTAACACAGCTGACCTTCAGCTTTAGGGAGTCGGTGTCATAGGGACTTGGAGTGAAGTCTGTGTGAACCAGAGCACGTCCACAGAAGGGTCCACGGTAAGGCAGCTCGTCTTCCTCTCCGTCCTCAGACTTCACACTCTCTCTGTTGCTGTTGGAGGAGTCGGTGGTGCCCACCGTCTGACCGCCTGCATAAATCACAAAAGATGATGTCACGTCAGGACCACAAGCCATCATGGGTATGTTAGTATCTGACAAATATTTTTAATCTCCTTCTTAATTTGACAGGAGTTATGGTTTTTCACGCAGATGAATACAGCGAGACCAGAACGTTTAGACTACCTCAAAGATGATAAATCCTTTGAGATCTGCACCAAAGTAAACACCAAACATCTGGTGCTTCAGGTTTAAACAAATACTGAGAGTTATTTGAAGATACAGCGACACACAGACATACTCATGGAGCTCTGTCCGCTGAGCGAACTCCTCAGGCTTTCCACAGACCCTCCTGGCTTCAGTTTGGGCTTCTCCAGAGAGTCTGATTCTATCTGAGGCGAGTGAGGGCAGCTGGATGAGCAGTCTGGGCTTGACTAGAACACACAAGAAAAAAAACATTTATTTCATATGCTTTACAATCCTCACAGCCATACTTCACAGTTGTAATGCACATACAGTAAGTACTTCTAAAACATACCTGCTCAGAGAGAGAACTGTGGTATCTCTTGGAAATGTGTTTGCGCATCGTCTCTCTCACCGACTTGACTTTTTTTCCCAGAGAGATACGAGATGTTGGTGGAGACTTAACGCCATCTGTCGCATCCCCGCCTCCAGCTTTGCTCTAATTTACAAGCACAGAGAAGTAAAAAAGGGTTAAAAATGTATTTTGATTGCATGCATTTTTAAAAATTCATTTATACTTCATATTTTTATACGAAGATAACTTCAGGATTGATACCTCTTATTTATTTTCATATCTGTATCACATGTTCTTATAGAGCTCTATTTAATTTAATTTTTGATTCATTCTTGTTGCACGCCATGGGTCGGGGGAAACAAGAAACTATTCAATACAGTGTATGTTTTGACATTGACAATAAAGTTGACTTTGATTCAGGTAGGTTAGAAGCCACGTACAGTGTTATCGTAGGCAGAGTTGACTGCGTTCACCGATCGGTTGGTCAGGTCAAATCCTCCAAAGCTAGAAGCTCTCTGTGGAAAAAAGAAAAGAGAAAACTTGGTGAGATTTTAGAGCATGGCTGGAAAGTCTACTGCAGGACCCACATCTGTGCAGGTGCCAGTTTTTTTTTTTTTTGTTTTTATCATTTATGCTTTTAAGCTACAAGAAGACTGAACCAATGACTGACACAAAGAAATTAATAATTGGGAGGACAATATTATAGAAAATGTACATAAAGTCTATTATTCATTCTAAAATAGGCTTGAACTAAGTTTACATTTAACTGCCATCAGAAACAGTGCTGATAGGCAGGAGCTTAGTCTGGAACTGATACTGGGTTTCTGTAGAAATAAAAGATGCCAACAAGTTAAGAATAAGAGAGAATATTATGTACTAACAGTGTTTGTCTAATAACGGAGACATTTTAGGCAACAAGAACTCCATGTGGGTGTGCGTATTAGCCAGCCAGGCCAGTTTAAATGAGCAGTTTGTTGTTGCCTTATTGAGAGGCTTAAATGATGGTACCAATGGTACAAACTCACTAACAATGGAAGTGAAAAGGATTCGTTAATAAAAAACTAGCCAAACTACAGTCCTCATTCAAATGTGCCTCTGTACTCACCCCGTGGTGACTGAGTGGGTTGAGGACCCGGTGACGGAGCTCCCCATCGGTCACTGAGCGTTCAATTTTGGGTTCCTCACTGCAACCCTCTGTTTCAGAAAAGGAAGAGCCTTCACCTGGGTCCCTCACCTCCCCTGCTATGTTAGTCTCCTGGTGAACAGGGCTCCCACTAGACTTGCTCAAGGTCTGGAAGATCTTTTGGCTGCTGCAGGTGTCCACACTGCTGGATGAGGGGGAGGTGGTCAGGCTGTCCGAGTCTCTGTTGTAGGTGAGTTGTTCCTGTAGGGTTGCAGCCAGGGAGTCCACAGGACAGACTAAAGGTTTCCTCTGCACACCTGAATACAGAGAGATGCTGGCGTCTCCACAGGGAAGGCCTTCCACATTCAGGCTCTCTGGTGGGTAAAAAGAGAACGGAAGAGATTAACATGCAATAAACTGTAATAAAATCTGCAACAGCATTTATGAATTATTTGATATTAGCTGCAACTTTTGAGCCATTCATGGTCAATACTAAGGGAAGAAGACTGTTGCAGCATCTCTGTGTTAACCTGCTGCTTCAGAGGGCTTTTCCAACCTGCTGATAATACTGTACTGCAGCAATGTCAAACTTATTTGACGTGGTGGGCCATGTACAGCCCACTTTGATCTTAAGTGGGCCAGACCAGTGAAACTGCCCTTTCTGTCAGTGTAAAGAAGTTTAACTGCACATTGAATCCCTCAGATATCTTCAGATAAGAAAAACACAAGTTTTTCTACATGATAAAGAAATGCTGCTGTAGTAAATGGAAGAAATGTGTCAGCATGACTCTTTGGGACTAAATTGTAAGTAATAGATGTTTAAAATTTCCCAGGCTGTCCTGTAATAATAAAACAAAAGTTTTTGGCTGCTTTTTTTTTTTTTATTGTAGATAGTGAAAAAGCTTTTCTGTCATTTAATTGTTTATTTATTACTTAGTTACTTTGGTGTAGTATGAATGGTCATGGAGGAGGTATCAATAGGAAAAGCTGTAAAACTTAAGAAAATATAAAGTCCAAAATCTATGCCATCCTTCACATTTTCCAAAGCCGTCCAGTGGACCGGATTGGAGTCTTTGGTGGGCCAATTCTGGCCCCCGGGCCATATGTTTAGCACCCCTGCTATATTGGATACTTTTATCTTTGGAAAATTGTTAAATTGTGGGTTTTGAGTGTTATTCAAATATGCTATAAACAGTATTACAGTCAAACAGTCATTAGATAAAGCACTAATACTGATATATTCTCTCGAACGCCACATTCATCACTGTGGTGTGATGCACTGCTTCCTCTTAATACACAGTGTGTTCTAACTACAGAGACCCTCGCTGGTTTTTAACTGCATGCATCGAAATAATGAGGAATTTTATCTGCGCTAAAACTTATCTCACACTGTTTATCACATAAAAATGTGATCGCTGCCACATCGACTGTTACATATTATCTGACAGTGGTTTTTGTACCCTCTGCTCCAGGCCTCTTAGACTCATCAATCCTGATCAGCTTCTTCTTCACTTTCCGGGTTGAGCTGACCAGTTTGTGGAGCCTCCTGAATGTCACAGATTCCTCTTGTTCATCGTCTGACAGGTCACAGGGCTGATAGAAGAGAACAGAAAGAATTATATTAATGGAGAACATTTGTGGGTCTGAGGCCTAATATTTTCAATATGATAGGAGATTTTTTTTTAACACTTTTACTCTTTGTATACTGTAGTATGCTAACTTAAAAATTTCCAGTAAGTCAGCAGTGTACCTGCTGTGGATGCTTTGCAACTAAGCTTGTAGCTTAATATAAATATGTGGTAGGAAACCACAGTGATGACCCTGGGGTCTGTGCAAAGAGCTAACACATATGCAGTGGCTCACAATAGACTAGAAAGGGCTTTCTATATATATTAAAAAAAATAGCTGCTTGGAAATCACCTTAACCATTATCTGAAAATGTCAGTGGTGCATTTGAAGACTTGGGTCATGCATGTTGAGCATTTATCTGCTGACCAAAACATGGGTGGTATGTATATCCCAGAATAGACATCATGAGACAAAATGAAAGCTGATTAGCAGCTTGAAATATACAACAAAGGTTCAGTGTAAGAAGAAAGGATTTTTAATTAACAAAGGTCACATAAATACAAAAAATAAAAAGATACAAACAGCAAAGAGAAACAGTCAGGCCATCCAGACTAATCTGAAAAAATGTACCCTGAACCTGAGCCCCCTAATCACCCCACCCATGCATAAAAGAGCTGCAGCCTGCATAACAGAGCCCTGTGCTGAATCCACCCGCTCACCACAGCACAATAGGGGGTTAGGGCTTTGACAGCAATGAATAGAAGTCCGCCCAATGCCCTGCAGCTGGGAAAGGGCCCTGAGCTGCAGGGCTTTAGAGGGGCCCTGGTTCATTGCCGGGACAGGACAGAGCGAAAGACAGCGGCACTGTCAACAGCTCAGCAGCCTTGGCACGGGTAAATCGGAGGCCCTCATGCACAACACACTGTCTGAAGTAGTGATTCAGCATTAAAAAGCAAATAAGATGCCCTTAGAGACTTACGTTGCAGCTGAACGACTCATTTGTGATACTGGAGGGATCAGTCGACTCTGTGAGGTCAGCCTTGATTGTCTGTCTGTTTTGTATCTCAAACTCCTTCAGCTGCAAAAAAGAATGAGCCTGTTAGTTAATGATGTAGATCTAATCCATTATGCGTAATCAACCAGCCGATGTGGCATCAATTCTGGAAAATACAGTATTTTATAATGAATTATAAAAACTGCATGGTATTCATTGTGCAGATTAAACCCTAGTTTTACCATATGTCTGCATAAGAAAGATTAAAATGCTGCTAACTTTATCAGACCTTTTTTTTGTAGTGCAGTCTGACTTGCATACAGTTTCCTACAGTTTGATAAGACCTTGAAGAAATACCATAAAAATGCTTTTTCAAAGGTCAAAGTAGCACAGCAGCTGGATAATCATACCCGTGCCAGGGCTTCCTCTATGGAGATCATGTTTTCCTTCACCATCATCATCAGCTGAATCCGCTCCTCATCACTCATGGTAACTTCACTGGCCACAAAACCAACATCATCGCCTGTAAAAAGTAGCAATGACAACTGGCATGAAGAAACTCAACAAATCAAAGGATTTATTATAGTTTAAGAAAAATTCTGAATTTCAAAAATAAAAGGAGTTTTTTTGGGTTTATTTAACGTACCTTTTGAAATCTGACGAATCACTCCTTTCTGGGACTTTCTGAAACTCTGCCAAAAAGACTTGCTCTTTCGCCTTCCATCCCATTTTCCTATTAGATACAAACCAATTTGAGTACAGAAGAAAAAAAAATCCCCAAATTCAAAGTATAATCAACACAAACAGGTAAACAGTAAAGTATTATGGTGAAAGGAAATAGAAACACAAAAGTATTCCTTCCTTTCCTCCAGAACAAAGAAAAAAAGAAATCTGATTTGAAGATGTGAAACCACACATTAATTTAATATCGAATAAAAAGTAAATACATTACAATAAAACAATCAATTTACCAGTAAAACTCTGACTTACCTCCTGATCCATCATCCGAACTGGATTTGTGAACAGGAAACCTAAAAATCAACCAAAAATATTCACTTAATCTGAAGAGTTCAAACAGGGAATCAAACTGTTTAACGCAACACTACCTGTTGTCCAAAGTTATTTTCTTCATCTTTTCCTGCTATCCCACCATTTCCCTTATAAACTCAACTTGTCAGATAAAAGAAATACATTAAAATAAATAAAAATAAGATTCACAAAAACGCACTGTGCCTCAAGACACTAGCATCACAGCAGAGGCAAATCAAAGCAGTCAAAACAGATGAAACAGACTGGCTGCTCTTGGCTGATGAACAGCGATCAGTGCTGTGCGCCCATCGCTGGAACAATAGAGCCTTTTCTTGTCTGTTTGGGGTTTTGCAGCAGCAGCAGCGGCACTAACGTGGCCTCTGCATTCTCTGCACACTTTCACTCTCTCTTTCTGCCTCTCACCCTCTCTTCATCTCTCTGGACTGTTTGTTTGTGTCTCTTTCTGTTTATACTCGTTTGTGGTGATTCACTGAATTACTGTGAAGACAGATCAATTTTATGTTTTTAAATCAGAAGTCAGAGAGGTTTATTCCCAATCAAAGACTCGCTAAATCACATTTAACTGTGCAATCAAATCTAAATGGTTTGCTTTGTTAACTGGGCTGTATAATGATTTGTTTATTTGAAGACATGTAGTGTGGCAGGTTGCTTTAAGGAGCCGTTACTCTATCCAGTTTTTAAAATTCTGGTTCAAGTGAAAACACATTTTGTTTGTGCTTGAAATAAGTGGGTGAAGACCAAGCAAAGTAGAGCCAGCAGTACATCACGAAACTATATTTAAACTATAGATCAGCCTTACAAGGGAGACATCAGCATTCTTCTACCTCTTCCAAATTTTACTGGAAAGAGTTTACAGTACTGTGTAAAAGTCTCTAGCCACCCTTCATTTCTTTATATTTTGCTAAGAAAATGGGAAACAGGTGCAAACAAACATGGAGAGTATTAAAGGCAAAAGCAGAGTTTGTACAATTCTAACAAGCTTGAAAGTCAATATTTAGTATGACCACCTTTATTCTTTAACAGGGCCTGAACTCTCTGAGGCCTCGTTTCTTTAAGTATCTTCAGGAATAGTTCTCCAGGCTTCTTGAAGGACATTCAAAGCTCTT
>VUQS01047483.1:0-14888 GCA_015108495.1 Heterochromis multidens
GCCCAGGTAAGACACTTCTGACGTTGTTTGTTGTTCAGGAGCGGCTTGACAAGAGGAATACGACATTTGAAGCCCATGTCCAGGATCCGTCTGTGTGTGGTGGCTCTTGATGCACTAACTCCAGCCTCAGTCCACTCCTTGTGAAGGTCCCCCACACTTTTGAATGGCCTTTTCCTGACAATCCTCTCCAGGCTGCGGTCATCCCTGCTGCTTATGCACCTTTTTCTTCCACACTTTTCCCTTCCACATAACTTTCTATTAATGTGCTTTGATACAGCACTTTGGGAACATCCAACTTCTTTTGCAATTACCTTTTGAGGCTTTCCCTCGTTATGGAGGGGGTCAATGATGGTTTTCTGCACAACTGTCAGGTCAGCAGTCTTCCCCATGATTGTGATTCCTACTGAACCAGACTGAGAGACCATTTAAAGGCTCAGGAACCCTTTGCAGGTGTTTTGGATTAATTAGCTGATTAGAGTGTGACACTTTGAGCCTACAATATTGAACCTTTTCACAATATTCTAATTTTCTGAGCTTTTGAATTTGGGGTTTTCATAAGCTGTAAGCCATGATCAAAAAAATTATAACAAATAAAGGCTTGAAATATCTCGCTTTGCATGTAATGAGTCTATATCATATATTAGTTTCACCTTTTAAGTTGAATTACTGAAATAAATGAACTTTTACACGATGTTCTAATTTTTCGAGTTTCACCTGTACATGTTTCTGATCATCAAACAAATTTTTAAATTACACAAAGATAACCTGAGTAAATACAAAATGCAGTTTTTAAATGATGATTTCATTTATTAGGGGAAAAATCTATCCAAAGCTACCTGGCCCTATGTGAAAAAGTAATTGACCCCCTCTTGTTAAATCATTAATTAACTGTGATTAACCACATTTTTTGGAAAGCTGAGTTCAATTTCACTAACTACACCCAGGTCTGATTACTGCCAGACCTGTTGAATGAAGAAATCACTTAAATAGAACCTGTCTGACAAAGTGAAGTAGACTAAAAGATCTCAAAAAACAACACATCATGCCACGATCTTGAGAACAGGTGAAAAAACAAAGTCATTGACATCTATCAGTCTGGAATATGAATGTGCAAAAGTCACCCCTAATTTTATTATATTTTGCTTCCAAGGAGTCAGGCCATGCCAAACTTGGCATATCTCAGCCCGGTGTCCAGTGTCTCCTTAAAAAATCTGATGAAACTGGACAAGTGGAGGACAAAAGGAGTGGCAGGCCTAAAAAACTATCTATGGCAGATCAACAGTATCTGAAGGTCATGTCTGAAAAGTCATCTGACAGTTGGAAAAACTCCAGCAAAGACCTGAAACAGGACCTTTAGCAAAAGAATCCTCAGAAATGGTCTCAGTTGAAAGGTGGCTGTCAGAAATCCATTCTTAAGGAAGGGAAGCAGGGAGAAAAAGCTGAGGTATGCCAAATGAGACAAGAACTGGACTGAAAATCAGTGGTAACAGGTCTTATGGAGTGATGAATCCAAATTTGAAAGGTTTGTTTCAAATTGTCAGCATGTACAGAAGAGGTCAGGAGAGAGCTCCAACAGTGAGTGTCTACAGCCATCTGTAAAACACAGGGGAGGCACTGTCATAGTTTGGAGCTGCATTTCAGCCAGTGGTGTTGGAGATCTTGTCAAAACTGATGGAATTATTAACGCAGAAAAGTACCATCAGATTTTGATCCACCATGTAATACCATCTGGAAAGCATCTGATTGGTAACAGCTTAATTTTTCAGGATGACAATGATCCCAAATACACTGCCACTGCAGTAAAAACACACAAAAGAACACTATTAATCATGGACTGGCCTCCCCAGAGCCCAGACTTCAGGACCTGTGACCAGGGTCTCTGTAAAAGGTAGTTTCAGTTACATAAATAATACTGGTGTGACGTAATGACTCAGACTAAGTCAGTTAGTGGATTCATAGCAGTGATTTGGTGTTTTTTTTTTTTCCTTTGCTTTTTATGCTAAACCTTCTAAAAAAACAAACAGTAAATATTTTATAACAGGATTAAACCGGCATCAAATGAAACTTTACTGAGAAAGTCGAAACAAGAAGGAAACCACAAGATACATGAAATAAATTACATAAAACTGACACTTGGGAAAGTGTTACAAAATCGTATTACACAAGCAGTAATGAATGCTTTTTGGTACGTTTCCTGTTTCCCCTGGTTTCAAAAAGTCCTGCTCACACGTTTGTTGTAATATGGCGTCTGTTTTGTTTTATTTGACTTTAACGGACTAAGGGGTTAAGAAGTTCCCGTGAGAGCACTGACATTTGGCACACCGTCAACTTTACTACGTCTCTTCCGTAGTTATGAAACTTTCCAGCGCAGGTTTTGTAACCGAGACGGCCCGACCAATCACGGCACGAGCCTGCTGTTCACGTGACAATTATTTTTTTATTTTTATGTAACGATCGGGTATCTATGGGAGAGTGCGTTCAATATACTGCCGAGGACCACGGCAGCCCTAGAAATGTATAAGCACGTTAACAGAAGAAAACCTAAACCTAAATCTCAATAACATTAATATTTTTAGTTGTTTTTTGACGCTAAAATGTCGCTCCAGCCGCAAGCGGTGGACGCTCTGGAGGAGAGAAGCGCCTTCTTCATCGGTGCTGACTCGGACAACACCTCGGAAGAGGAGGACCACCATGAACTTATACTTCAGAAGGCTAACGCTCTAGCGTCCGAAAACTGCCTTAGAGAAGCCATTGACTGGTTTTCAGCTGCTATGCGGTACAGTCCTGTGCGGCCTGAAGAGCTGAGCACTTTCGTAGACTGTATTCTCCGCAACTTTAAGAGGAAAGCGACTGGGCCGGACGCGTCTGACCAGAGTCAGGATGCGGCGGAGAGCTCCGGGGAGGACGTGTTGGACTGTCCTAACTGTCACTGCTTTCTAGGTGAACCCGTGACCGTAGCCTGTGGACACTCATATTGTAAACGATGCTTACATCGACGGCTGCTCCCCAGATGTAAACTGTGTAATGAACACGTAAGGGGCGAGGAGAAGGTGAACGTGATTTTGTGCGGACTTCTAAGTAACTGGTTCCCGGAGGACGTGGGAAAATCGAAAAAAATAACGGAAGTGGACGCGCTGTGTAAAGGAAAACGCTACCAAGAAGCTGTGGAACTAGCAACCGATGTTATTCAGTCAGGTCAGTGTTATTAACACAACCATGCAGCCGTGTAGTCGGGAGAGGTGTGTCTACTGCGCACTCTCCCCGAGCAAGCATGACTGGAGTATGATGTGTTATTACTTAACCAGCATTGTGTAGCGATGACGGGTATGGCCTGTGCCCTCATTGGATTTAGAGGGGATAACATACTGACCAACATTTTTTTTTTTTAACATGTAGTAATCGTGCTTCCATGTATTATACCAGTGCCAGCCTCCTCTTGCTCCGTCCATCTGCTGGGCCCTGCTTACGAAATTTCACAAGATGGGCATGCGCGCTCGGTCCACATTGCGTAAGGCAGGTCGTGACACGTATTGGAGCAGGTTTTGTAACTTATTATGGGGGGAGGGCAGTTACATTTTGTAATTGTTATGTCTGTTATGCGGTTTCGTAAATGTCTTAGAAGGTGAAGGAGGGAGGGGGGATGGACACACCGTGGCGTAAGGCAAGGCAAGGCCGGTGGTCCTGATAGACACCCAGCAAGGCAGCAAGTAATGCAATGAGAGAAACTAAACCAGGCTGTTTTATTTGTTTGTAGTTGGCCTGTTAGTGATGTGGGAGGTTTGTTGGCATGAACTTTCGCAGGTGCAGATGCAAGTATTGATGGGAAACCCCTGTGTGGGTGTATTGGAGTGAGTAATGCTCCTCTGTCCGGTAAAAACAAACTGCAATTCATGCATCCCGAAAATGCACCAGTGGAACTGGAAACTGCCTGCATGTACAGTGAGTTAAAGAGGCTGCCCTGCCTTCCTGAAAATAAAAATAGAAAGTATATAGTAGCGTGATGCATTGTGGGTATGCTGGTGCCTTGCAAGAAGAATAAGATTTCTTTTCTCTCTCCTTTTTAAAAAAAAAAAAAAAAAAAAAATTTCCTGATCACTAAATTTGAGATTACTTTGAGTCATACAAGGAAGGAACCACAGTCTATTCATTAACCTTGTGCTGTTATAGTAAGATAGCAGTTCAGTAGCCTGGCAGCCTGACAGTAGGTCTGGAAAGTTGCTTTGCACCTCCATGTGATATAATATCTCACGTAACCTGCTGTATCCCTTTTGACCTCTTTTACTCAAACATTAGCAGCACAATATCAGGATGCTTAGCGAAAGGCTTCGCCATGTTCTAAGAACAGCAGTGACTCAGGCTTGAAAGCATGTGTTAGTTAATCAGCACAAAATGAATTACATTTGATAGTTTGAGTCACTTTAAGCAAAATTTTATCCCCGTTAGCCCCTCAAATGGTAAATGGTTTGGTTTTCTTGGTCTGTTTAAGTTTTCTGCTTCTTTTGGATATGACTTGGAGCTTGCTGAGGATAAATTAAGAAAATAATCAGTACAACCCAAATGTTCTGGCCAAAGTTAGATGTTTAATTGGTGTTACTTGCTTACACATTTACATTACATATGTGTTTGTTTGTTTTTTCTTTTTGGCTGCCTGAAAATGTGAAAAAGGAAAGGCTGTGTGCTGGGTGACAAATGACAAAATATGAATGCTCGGCCTGTCCTGTTCCTCGATTGTCTCTCAAGTTGACCCAAAAGCAGTGGCAGTCAGTGAAGCGTTTACATTAAAGGCCACATAAAGATAACTGCTGTATAACCCTTCTCTCATGGCGCACTGATACCAATAAGGCAGTATTGCAGTCATAGCACCTGCTTATGACAGTGCAGGCCTACAGTGCTGCAGCCAACCTGAGGAGGAGGACAGAAATTTCCAGACACAGAGGGGGGGGGGTGCCTCACTGACGTAACGATGACAAGACAAACTACCTGTTACCCTTCCAATTAGTATCTCGAATACATCATAGAAATGAGATAAACCCTCACAATGAAAGGTAATACATTATTAGGATTGATAGTATGAAATGTAGTTTTGATGGAGTGCCAGTCATATTAATCAAATAATAAAATTCACCAGTGAGGGATGATGTCTGGAGGACAGATTGCTTCAAAAGGCTGAGACATAATCACAGTTGGATACCTTCTGCTCACATGCAATGGAATATATGGTCATCTTAATGTTTATTCTTTCACACAGTCATTTGTGGAAATATTAGGAGTTGTTTTAGGCCCTCCTTAATGGCAGCGTCTGCCTTTTATGAAGCCTCTCATTGTGTTTAAAGCATATGTCATGTTTTGCCGCCCTTTGGTCTTTCAGTCTTGTGCAGCTTGTTTTCCTTTTACACTGTTTACCCAGAATTCATTGATACAGTTAATATGTAATTCAGGGTCAGCATTTAATTACGTAATGTATTACTTTCAGGAAATATTTTCTGCTGAGGGGAAACAGTAGCTGCCTGTGCAGCTAGGAGAGATTATGGGGTAGCTTGGTGAATTATAGACGTATTTGATATCTCTGCAATTACTAGATTTTAACTTCTGCTATATGATATTAACCAGCAACTAAATGATTTGTATGTGTGCAAGTGTTTATATACGAGCTATTTCTTCTGGCCATTAAATGTTTTTCTACTTTTCATCGTGTCCCCTGCAGATCCAGAAACGACGGTGGTGGCGCGACTGTCTCGAGCAGAGGCGTACGTGGGTCTGAAACAGTACCGCCAGGCTTTGGAGGACACGGAGTTTTGTCCCCGATCCAGCTGTTCTGCCGAAGTGGGTCACTCACTGATACTGCATGAATTTGTTAGTCTGCAGTAAAAATAGAAATAAAGCATGACTAATAAATAGTAAAAAATGATGTGACTTTGTAAAATATGGAAAATTCTGAATGCTTTATGTGGTTGAATTGCTAGTGTTGGATTAGTTTAAGTTACCATTGAACATTTGTGAATGTCAGGCAATTAGTCGGCACCACAAGGATAGCAGACATGCTCACTCAACTGCATGCTCAACATGCTCAACTGCCTTTTGCATAGCAGAGTCTAGTGTGCATTCACCTGTTGTGATATATCGGTCAGCCAGCCTTTACTTAGCAAAGGTGTATTTTAAGACTTCTGCCATCAAAGCCACAGACAGATAGAGAAAGCGGCCTCATTAACTGTGTCATTAGTGTCATTAGATGGTAATGACCTGTAAACTGCAGACCAGTTTAAAGCCGCAAGGTTTATTCATTCATCCACACTGTTATAGAACACTTAAGGGTTTATTTTGGATTACTGACCAGTGAATCATATTCCCTGAACAATGACTTTTTGCTGATCTCAGCTGTTTGCTTACAGGCCGTACTTTTAACAGTGTGCTGCTATTTTTGCTGTTACATAAAAGAGCTTCTCTTTGGGTAAATATGTTACAAAAGAGTGTCGCGACCAGTGAAGGTTTTCTAGATGGCAACTGAGAATGCAGTGATTAAGGTCAAAGCCATTAATGACTATTACATCACAAGCAGGACACCAGATGTCTGTGTTGAATGCCTAGGATATAATGTGCTTTGTGATGTTCGTATCATGCATAGCCATTGCTGGACTGTTAATTTCATATTGAATTATTGACAAGCATTGAAATTTTTTGGGCTGTTTTTAATCATTAAGTGTGATTTCTTGAGATGCTTGCATTGCATAAAGAGTCAGTCGTAATATAAATCCCGATCTAAGAGTAACATTTCCATCTCTCCTTTTAGGCTTTATTTAGGAAAGCTGTGGTGCTGCATGAGATGGGCCAAGTGGACGAGTCTCTTCAAGTTTTTCTCCACTGCCTGGCTGTTGATGAGGACTTTCCCTGTGCTAAAAGACAAGTGGAAACGGTGAGAGGGTTACTGTGTGACTAGTCTGCTGCCAGAGAGGAAGTGCAATTCTTACTGTTTTAACATTGCTTCAAGTAGTCCTGGTACAGGACACAAGTTTCTAAGCTATTTGACCAGATAGCTGGGAACATAAAGCTCCCCTGCTCTTTATTCATTTATTATTTATTTTAGAGCCATTTGTCTGTTTATCTAGCGTCCGCTATTATATTACTATCTTAATGTAATGGTCTCTTGTCATGACATCTTCAGCTTAACTATTGAATAAACCGTTTAACTGGAAGCATGGAAGAGACACTGGGTTTTATAAGCATCCTGATGGAAGGAGCTCTTGCATTGCTGTGTTTTTAATAGGATTTACATTGTGCATTGTCCTTTACAGCCTTATTATTCTGGTCATTGATGCTGATCTATTTAAATTGAAAAGAGAAAGTAGGAAGTTAATTATCTAGTCTGTGGGAGAAACATTAAAACTAACTAAAAATGTTGGAAATATGAAGCATTTGCTGTTAGTGCTTTCCTCAAGGCGATGATTATGCACTGTATGAGAGACAGTGGATGCACATAAAACACATTGCTTTAGTTTTGCACTTCCGCTTCCTTACCCATGAACTTTGCCTGCTCCTTCTATCTCTCTGGGATCATCTGTCTTGGAATTGCATAAGTTGTTAGTGGGTCAGATCTTATGACTTTGCCTCTAATGATGTTGGTACCACTTAAAAGACAGACAGAACACAGCATTGTGGCTATATAAGTGACATGCAGTTGACTAATGTATGCAGCACTACATTTGTTGTCTGCATAGTGTGACAATTTGCCATTATGTGCTGAATGTTCTATATTCAGCTGCTGATACAAAGGTTTTGTGTAATTGCGTTTGAAATTGATTAGTCTGGTTGTTTCGGGTTACTGGGTGTGTGGGCATCTTAACTCAATTTCTCATGCTTCTGATTTGGAAATGGCCTCTTTTCAAGCTAGACATCTTTCTGCTACAGTGTGGAAGCAGGACAGCATGTGCCAGTAAACCAAGGTTGTGCAGCTTGTGATCTAACTTAGAGTTCTAACAGCCTCCTTAGTACCAAAGTATAGAGAACAGCTAATTAATGAATATGAAAATGACCACCTCCATCCTCATTGTCCTCACTAAGCTGACACAACACTAAAATGATGGTCAGTATATGGTTGCACGTCTGTTGAAATAAGTGTAAAAGTAAAAATTAAAAACTGATGCTGATACCTGCATATTTCTAGCAGCGGCATCACCTTCACTAGCTTTATCACAAACCTTATCTCCTGCACATGCTTTCCTGTGGAAATACTCTGAAATACTTTTAAAAATATGTAGTTATAGAGAAAATGGTGTAGAGGAATATGAGTGAGTGCAGCATGTTTGAAATGATCTGTGATTCAGGGACCAGTTTTCAGGCTTTGTAGTAGACAATAAGCGTTTTTTAGTGGAGCTCTTCACTGAAATTTTCTTTTTGTCTGGGACTAGTCTGTGAAACAGTGAGTGTTGTGGTACTGACATCTGGAAAGAAATTATTTATTTTGAACATAGCATAAATCACTTCAATGAAGAAACAAAGCAGTTGTTTGTAGTTTAATCTTTTCTCAGTAACCCTGTTGTGCAGAGGACAAAAAAGTCTTTCTCTCGCTGCACACTGTATGTTTTGAAGCCTAAAAATTAAACCGTTATATTATTATTACTGTGTGAAAAAAGAGACAGTTATGAGCCCCCGAAGAAAGGGCACTGTGTATAAAAATAAAGCAGAGTCTGCTCTGGCCCATGTTAATCATGTAACTGTAACTTAAATAGGTTTTGGTAAACAGTGAATGTGTCAGTATCCAAAAATGTATGGACCTAACTTTGTTCTTTCAACCTGTGTAGCACGATATGTAGTTTGAAGCAGAGGTCTGATGATTCATTTGAATTTTAATTTAGCAAATCTTATAAATGTGGGACACCAGCTCCATGTTAACACTATTTGAGTCCTCTAATACCCATAAAAGTGTTTCTTCTTCAGGTTTTTTTTAGTCTCCCAGGATGGCGTTAATCATTTTAGGTGACACCCTGATGGCATGCTGATTGCTTTTCACAGATCTTGTGTGACCTGCTCTCTCCCGGTGATGAGAATGTGAAGGTTGGCCTGAGGGAAACAACACAGAACACATTGCCTCACTTGCGCAGTAAAACCCTTGTGGCAGATGCCCAAGCTCCACCACAGAGGCCAGTTCAAAGGCACCATCCGAACCAAGTCTGTGCTGCCTCTGCGCACCATCTGGAAAACCAGGAGGTACTAGCACAATAAATAATGAAGCTCAATCACAGGGTTTATTAATGAATTTGTTAATAGTAGTAGTTGTAGCCACACCAGTTAAGGAGTCACCATCCTCTTCTTATCCTCTGTCCTCTGTCATCGTGCAGAAACGCTGGGAAAGTTTGGAGCGCCGTGGTCTGAGCCGAGCTCATTCGTTACGATCGCATGGCTCTAATTCTAGTGAGGAGGGTCTAAAGAGAGTTTGCTCTGCTCCTCAACTGGGGGACCAGGACAAGGGAAGTCTCCTGAAGAGGAAGTTGTCAGTGTCAGACATGGAATCCTGTTTAGTGGACAGTGGAAGTAGCAAGCATAAAAAACAAGGTGAGTTCAGTGCATTACGTTCTGCTTTCTGCTGTTTTTGGATTTAATTTCTAACTCAAATCACTTCTCTTCTGTTGTCACATCATATAAAAACTTAAATGAATAACCATTAAGATGCTAAAATGCTTTCTTCTCTTAAGGTATGGCAAAAGGCTCCAAACAAAAAACCACCATTCCTAAAACGAGAACAGTTCCCAAGGATCTGCTGGACCCCAGTGACCTGGAGTGTTCTCTCTGCATGAGGTAAGAACACCCTTGTGTGCCACATTTACTGCTGGCTCACATCAGTGCTCATGGATATGACTCAGCAGCCAGACTGCTTATATCTAGAACAATCACCTGATTGTTGGATTTCTGTGACCAATGCAGATTGTTTTATGAGCCTGTAACCACACCATGTGGCCACACCTTCTGTAAAAACTGCCTGGAACGCTGCTTGGATCATATGCCCCAGTGTCCCCTCTGTAAAGAGAGTCTCAAAGAGGTGAGATTTACCAAAATGTGTTCTTATTTCGCTGCTGTTCTGCTAATTTAAAAAATGTGCTCTGTCCTTCCTGCTTTTATTAACCCATGTCCTCCTCTCTTCAGTATCTGGCATGTAGGAAATTCAAGGTGACAGTACTCTTGGACATGCTGATCAAACAGTACTTGAGTCAGGAATATGCAGAAAGGACTAAAACTCACCAGGAAGAGACCAGAGAGCTTTCTGAGTAAGCAGCCTTTCATTCTTGTATCATGTTTATCATCAAGTGTTGTTTTATGCAGGTCATTGAAAAGTCCTAAACTGTTTCTCTTTTTGTTTCCTTCTCTGCAGCCTGACAAAGAATGTGCCTATCTTTGTGTGTACCATGGCGTACCCCACTGTGCCTTGTCCCCTCCATGTGTTTGAGCCACGTTACCGCCTCATGATTCGCCGCTGCATGGACACAGGCACCCGGCAGTTTGGGATGTGTATCAGTGACCCCCAGAAAGGGTAGGTATGCAAGCACAGACACCATGTTCTGCTTTGTATAAATAACTAAATAGAAGTCTTTATGCAATATGATCTGTTAGTTATGAAAGCACTTGTTCACAGTCTTCATTGATTCTTCTGCTCATAACTGTTAGATTTCAGTGCACATGTTATTGCATGTAATTAATTACCTAAGGCTGAGGGACCATTAGAACAATCTGCCTTAACTACATTTTCTAAATAAACAATTATATGCCTTCCTGTAGGTTTGCAGATTATGGCTGCATGCTGATCATCAGGAGTGTCCATTTCCTCCCTGATGGACGTTCAGTAGTGGACACCATCGGAGGAAAACGCTTCCGGGTCCTGTCCCGAGGAATTAAGGACGGTTACAGTACTGCAGACATTGAGCATTTGAAGGATAGCAGAGTAAGACCCACAGTGACCATCATTTATGTGGAAGGGTGGGATTGACACCAAATCTCGAGCCTGTTTTCAAGTCTTAAAGACAAGTGACTTATTTTAAGTTTAACTGGTTCAAACGATTTTTGCTTGCCAGGTGGAAGACTGTGAAGAACTAGCGAGACTACAAGAGCTGCACGATGCAGTGTATGAGCAGGCCCGAGTCTGGTTCCAGAACCTCAAGATCCACTTCCACAACCAAATCCTGCAGCACTTTGGACCAATGCCAGAACGAGAAGCTGATATCCAGGTACATGTCACGCACAGTGTATCTAAACTTTAATCTGTGAAGATCTGAATATCCCTGCACAGATTAGATCACTTCTTACACTCCTGAATATCTCACATTACTCAACAAATAGTAATCAAACCTTTGAGCTTACTGAGGTAGATGTAGGCTTTTGTTTGCATTTAGCTGCAAAGCTTGCTGTGGTTCCTTTGCATTTACTGTCGTATTAGACAGAAAACATTGCACTTCACTGATGTCTTGGAATGCAGCAATGACTACACGTGTGTGTGTGTGTGTGTGTGTTTTTAAATTAATACTGTATTTGATGAACAAGGGGATGACTTGTAATTCATGGTCAATTTAGAATAAGTGAGCTGGAAAATGAAACCTTCTGCATAATTAAACTTCTGCTCAGGTGTGCCTCCCTGCAGTGGGAGGTAATATGAGAAAAAGTACTTGTGTTGTGAGTCATTTTATATTGTTTGTATAGCAGAGCAGTTTGTAAAAATATGCGCAGCAGGGAGTTGGCAGCTAAGTTGATTGTTGGCAAGATTTATTATTATCAGAACTTGTATCTCCTGAACTCAACAAAAGCAGTCATATTCTTGGAAGCATTGCATGGTCTGTAAATCTTGTGTTACTTGGACTTTAAATTACTCTGAAACTAGACCATTTGAAACTCGACACACTTGCCTTTTAGGGAGACCCACATTGCCGTGTACTCACCTGCGTCAGAGATCTTAATACCTAAACGTACCTGTTGCGTGCGCTCAGCTGTAGCTTTTACTTGCAGCCTGCAGCGCTAAAGGGGATTACAGCTCACTTCTTTGGACACCCACTGGGTGGAGTCTATTGACAATATAGGCTAAAGAGCTTAAAGGGTGCTTCATACCTAATCCTGGCTGCCCTGTTGCGTCAGAACAGTGTCATGAAAAGACTTTACCACACACTGATGTGGTAAAGTATTAAAACTGACTTTTTATTAGCTTATTATACATTTCTGAATGTGACTGTCACAGAATAACACATAGAAATAAACGGATTATTTGCCTTGAAGTGAACTGTAGCACACACAATAGTAAACATCACTCACTTCAAATCCTGTGTTAAGCACATTTTGTAACTGGCTCAGGGTTTCTACCTCAAAGAATTTTTTTCTTTAAAGTTTTCTGACTCTGACAGCCATAAATGGCCATTTCCAGTGTCACACAGCTAAATACTGCATTTAGGAAAAACTAAGAAGTTGAGTAATAAATGTGGTACCAAGCTAGAATTCAGTTAAACACTGACTTGGTGCGGGGTTTAAAAATCTATATCAGCAGATTAGTTTGAATCAGTTTCACGGATGAATGGATTTAATTACACCTCTGATAGATCACACAAAAACGAGAGCAGAACAGAGAACAGTGAGACTTCTGCAGTAACAAAAAAAGAATAGTGGCAGATGATCAGGAGCTTTTGAGGTATTGATTGTTGGGGTTTTTGGCATGCTCTTAATTCACTCAATGCATTTAAAGTCCAAAATACTGATAGTCAGCATTTGTGTTATGACACTGATGTAGTTTAATATGTAAGAAAGTGAAAAGCTTTTTCTCAAAGCTAGAATAATTAAAAGCTATTTTGAATATTTCTATATTATTTCTATATATTTCCAGTTCTGTTCAAATCAAAGAGTGTAACAAGACTTTGTATTAAATGCTTATTTCATTTGGCTTTTTGTCTGTATTTGTAATCAATATGAGTTTGTTTTTGTTGATGCAGACATGACATTTCCTCATAGTTCTCACCTTGTCATAATAAATAACTTGCCTTTATATGGGTTTTGCCTGCTTATTAGTACTAGTTTTCAGAGACGTGTGAAAATATTGTCACGGTCCAGATGAGATTATCACATTGACCTTGTTCATTAATGTTAATAGAGGGACCCTCAAATTAGTTTGGCTCAATTAGTCTCATGGCAAAGATTTGTGGTTTCTTGAAATTTGTTTAAACTCTTCCTCCTTACTTCCAGGCGACTCCGAATGGTCCAGCCTGCTGCTGGTGGCTGCTGGCTGTTCTGCCTATCGACCCTCGGTACCAGCTCTCCGTCCTCTCCATGACCAGCCTCAAAGAACGCTTGGTGAAGATCCAGCACATCCTCACATATCTGCAGAGCATCCCCAACAACTAGAGCTTCCCTACAACAAACATCATTTGGACTTTGAAGTGACATTTAAGAAGAACCCTTCAATCAGCATCTCACCTGCTTTTGTTTCTACTGCCAGTTCATGCCATCAGTTTGCTTTTTACAGCTGAAAACCCCCACCGCCCACCCCCACCCTAGTATACAGCTCTATGTATAAGACCCACACAAGATCAGTGCAAAGCTGTCAATCACTCAAATATATATGGCCAAACCACCTCAGGGATACTTTGAATGAAGCATTTGATGTTTGTGATTATGAAAAATTATCTAGAAAAAAAATAAGACTGCAACTATTCTCATCTGCTTTATTCTCCATTTCCAGAAATACTTCCTGAATGATTGCGGAAAAATTACAAGAGAAGTTCCTGTGGCATGTGGTGAATGATAGAGTAGAGTATCCAACAATCACTTTTCTATGATAAATGCAAATGGAACTGAGGTGAAAAGTCTGATATGTCTTTTGTTGTTTCATCTCTGATGTATGGGAGTTTGGGATTGTATGGGAGGTTTAGGTATCTCAAAATTTCGACTTATTGACTCAAACTTCTGAGTTAGTCGAAATTTTGAGATATTGATAGAACTTGAAATATTGACTCATGCAAAAATAAGTGACAGAACAAAAAGACCAGTGAAAGGCTTTTTTTTTTCTTCTGGTTTTGTTTCTGGGCTGTAACATTTTTGTTTATCTGGAGGAGAGATGGAGTGATTCTGTGAAACAAAATCCTAAATGCTGAAAGTCAGAAAAAGTAAAAGCAAGATGGCTTAAAGGAATAACTGTGAAGTGATGTGTGCACAGACCAAGTGCAACTAAAGGCTGTTGTACGTGTACCTAATGCTAATGAAAGTATTAGACTTTTCTTACATGAACAACTTCCATTTCTGCCTCTAGAGAGCAGCATGGGACCTGTTAAAAGAATAAGTTTTTGAGTTTCTTCCAGCTTCTCATGCACTTTGTTCCTCCTAACCTGAGTTTAAGAGGAACACGTGGCCCAGAAGACTCATTTTGTTCTTCTCGTTTGTTTCTTCCTTTGGCAGCCACAGGTTTGGCCTTGTCTTCTCTGTTCTACTTGGCTCACAGTGAAGCTGAATTCCTAATCTCTTTCTTCCACATGCTTGTCATGTACCACGAGATTCCTCTGGTGTGTGCGCTTTTGCAGTGAACGTGTTCAGGATACAGTGGTTCGATTCTTGAAGTACTTGTAGTCTCTGCTTTAAACCAAAAATTCAGCTTCCCATCAAGTTAAGTTAAATTGAATTAATTTATAAATAAAATAATATTTGTACATTGTGACCGTAAGTTGTGTTAGAAATCTTAAGGGGTCTTGACAAATCAAAACCAGTAAAAACAGCATGCGTACAGCAAATGGGTTCGCGTTATTCTTCATTAAAGCTCTGCTCTCTGTCTGCTTGGAGGAGAGAGGACGGTACCCTCAGTCCTTCAGTCAGCGGACTCTGTATGCCTTACACCATTTTGCATTGTGATTTCAATAACACAGTGTTTTGGCTTTGGTTAC
>VUQS01047485.1:6485-18926 GCA_015108495.1 Heterochromis multidens
GGGGGGGTTTTGTTTTTAAAAAAAAAAAAAAAAAAAAGCTCTGCTTTGATGTGTCCTTGGAGGTGAAGACTGGATGGGAAGTTGAATCTGTGATTTCGGAGAAATTCAAACACTCTCCTCCACCCGGTGTTTACCGACTCACACACTGAGTAGAGATTAACATATGAAATCTGTTGGCTGCCGGTGCTACATGTGTAAATGATTGCTATCCACCCTGCTGTTTCATTTCTAATTCACTCCTCAGTGCCAGGATAATGTAAGGATGTGTGGTTTTATTCACCTGTTGGGTGTTTGTGCCTTTGTAGAGCAATAGGGTGCTGTGTGTTTGCATGCTTTGACTCATGCATTCTGCGTTTCTCCCCCACACCCTAGCCCCTGCTGCAGTTCTTTCACAAGATCAACCTTGGGAATATTTAGTGACAACTTTTCCTGGTCTGTGTGCCAAGATGGGAAACGGACTATCTGATCATCACTCTCTGCTCCCCTGCCTCCCCTCCTTTCAGGCTCTTCACATTGTCATTCTAGGACTGGACTGTGCAGGCAAGACCACTGTACTGTATCGCCTGCGTTTCAATGAGTTTGTGAACACTGTCCCTACCAAGGGATTTAACACAGAGAAGATCAAAGTGTCACTTGGGGGCAGCCGGCGGACTGCGTCCTTCCACTTCTGGGATGTAGGTGGTCAGGAGAAGCTGCGGCCTCTGTGGCGCTCATACACACGCTGCGCTGATGGCATTGTGTTTGTGGTTGACTCAGTGGATACCGAACGCATCGAGGAAGCCAAGGCAGAGTTGCACAAAATCACACGGCTGGCAGAGAACCAGGGAGTGCCAGTTCTCGTGGTAGCTAACAAACAAGACCTGCGGAATTCTCTTAGTTTGGCTGAGATGGAGAGTATGTTGTCTCTAGGTGAGCTCAGCACTGCCACACCCTGGCACCTTCAGCCTGCGTGTGCTATTATCGGTGAGGGGCTGCAGGAGGGACTGGAGAAGCTGCATGCCATGATCATGAAGAGGAGAAAGATGCTGCGGCAGCAGAAGAGGAAGAGATGACGTGCCAGTAGTGGGGACTACAGACTACAGAGTGTGAGCTGGATCTAAAGCTACATGAGAACTATGTGAGCTGAATGCAGTATGCTGGCTCACTGTGTTTGGCTTGAACAAGACACAGTGATACCCGTCCTGTCAGCTGCCTCTTTTTGGCTGGGATTGTTCCTTCAATTGGAACTGCTTAAAGTCAGCCAGTGGTTGGCTCCCACAGAGGACAGTGGAATGGACGGTGGTAGTACAGCAATATGCCAAACAGCAGCAATTCATGATGTTTACGCTGAGCTCTCAAAGAAGGACAACAAGCTTTTATTTGTCATATTTATTTGTTGAAATATGTGCTGTACCAGTTCAAAAACAATCAGTCTTTATATGTGTATTCCACCAAAGCTCTAAAAGTTTACATGAAGTTGTTAATGACTCACTAAGTACAGAATGCATAGTGACCCCAAAAAACTTGTCAAAATCGCTAAAGTTGAAATAGAAACAATTTTTCAAGGGTGTGCCTGCCTGCCTTCCTGTGGTCACATGTTGATGACATGACAAGCCAAGAGTACAGCTACATTAATACAAGAAATGATTTTTATCGACCTTCTAAAAATACCAGTAACCAGTTTCTTCACTTGACAGTAGCATCAAAACACCAGAATGTTCACGAGTTGTTTTCTTAGCATGAGGCTGGTAGTTTCTTCTTACTCATTCAGGAGTTTTGTTGCATTTAATAGTTCAACTATACCACAAAGGGCTTTATATACTGTCTGATATTTGCTTATATCACAAAATTGAGTCAATAATTGACAACCAGCTTCAGTGCTCAAATGTTAAAAGCTAACAAGTATAACTAGTAGTGCTATCCTGAATATCATTTTGGAGCTTCAAAGCTACAATGAGAATAATCTATTAAGTATTTGGCAACAGAGAGATGTCAGACACACATGGAGTAATATGACAATCAGTCAGCATTATAGTTTAAGATATGCAAGTCTCATCTGCAATGCTGCTAAGATGTTAGTTTTCAGGTCACTGGTCACACTTGTTGATATCTTGAGTACCTACACGATTGACTTTACTCACTTACTGGCACAGTTGTAACTTCTATGGTTACCGTCCCAGCGTCAGTGCTGCTAAAATTAGATCAAAACTGTGACGTTAAATGCCCCCATCTGAGAATTATTTCTTACTTCCCCTCATATTTGGAATTTTTGTTGTAAGGAATTATCATTATTATTATTTTTTTAAGTAATTGACAAGTACTGATTTGGTCAATTT
Organism: Heterochromis multidens; assembly: GCA_015108495.1. Taxonomy (NCBI): domain Eukaryota; kingdom Metazoa; phylum Chordata; class Actinopteri; order Cichliformes; family Cichlidae; genus Heterochromis; species Heterochromis multidens. Next base: position 8,801 of record VUQS01047485.1, read on the forward strand.
AACATGATCAAAATGGAAGCTTCAAAGCTTTTGGGGTGGCCCTATTAACTAGTACGCTGACAGTTTTAGGGACAAACGTTTGGGTCAGTGTCAGACAGTACAGAGGTTGATGGGTAGCTTTAATCACAGATGTTTTTGTTTCTGTTTGTTACTGTGAGGGTTATTAAAACTAGCCAGTGATCCTGCTAGTGAGCTAAAAATAGTTAGCTTACCTAATGACATTAGCATACCATGCTGCTGCTGTTGACAATGATTTGGTTCTAATGTTTGGTAGTTAACTAGCCATATCTGTCAGTCTGTTCTTGTCAATCTAATTAAATTGAAGTGTTTATAGTCATTTGTGAGCCAGAGATTTGTTTTGACTCATTTCTCTACAGATGTACTCTCACTGTGTGTTATACAGTTATTTTCAGCACGAGTTTTGGACTACAAACTGTGATCAGAGGCCACTTAGCATTAGCATAGGATCATATTAAAGGAAAGTAGTTGCTCCAAAAAGCTGATCACAAGGTTAAAAACACACACACACACACACAATAAAAAGTTTACCGTAAAACTGGTGATTTTAACTGCTGTCCAGGTTGTCTCCATATGGCTGTAAAAGGTGAAAATGAATCACAAGTGACTACATCACTGCCATAGCTCCCTTTTAGATGTGTTATGTAATCCTGTTGATTGATGGGCTCTGTTGGCTCAGCAAGAACGTTCTACAGCTGCCAAACCAGACTCTGAATGCACTTTATTTCCATTTCCTGTCAGGATTCTGATCCTGAAACTGAAATAAGTGAATTATTGCGTCAAAAGAAGTATTTTGAATATATATAAAATGATTTATGTTGGATACTGTTGCCAGATTTCACTCTCCCACCCTCAGTGGTAGGGTATTCATATTTATGTGTTTGATCCACTTTGTTCACTTGGAATAAAGCAACACAAGCATTGTGAAGTAGCTGCTCTTTCATCTATATTAGTTGGACTATTCATCGGTTTGCAGTATTCCAGGATAAGGTTTGTCTGTACTCATTGGTAACTGATAAACCGTTCACAGCAGAGTGAGATAAAAAGGGTGAGTCTTTCTAGGGAAAATGCAGCTCTTACTGATTAAGCACACACACGGCATTTGCATACATCTCAGTGCCATGAACATGAGCTTGTTGTGTTATGATTATTCAAAGGAAGCCAAATTTAGGGAGAAACACTAAATTTACAATCTGCAGTTTTTTTTTCATAAAGTTACCAGACTAACTGTAATTGGCTCCAACTGCACATCATGTGCTATTGAAGCTACATGAGTCATCATGTGTCCTTGGGTGTAAGCAAATGGTTTACAAGTAAAGCACTAAACTAGAGGACTGGATACTGCATTAAGTTGTGCTTCCAAAGCTATGGTTCCAATCACTTTCACCGTGATGGAAAATTATGTGCTATAAAACATGACTGACTCCACTGCTTCAAAGTAATGGAATTACAGATCATGCATCACACTAAGGGTTCAGTTATCAGACCAATTAAAGTACATTTGGCAATTCAGTTATACAGTGCTGTGAAAAAGTATTTGACCCCTTCCTGATTCCTTATTTTTTGCATATTTGTCACACAAATGTTTCAGATCAAACAAATGTTAATATTAGTCAAAGATAACCTGAGTAAATACAAAATGCAGTTTTTAAATGATGATTTCATTTATTAAGGGGGAAAAAAAACTATCCAAACCTACCTGCCCTGTGTGAAAAAGTAATTGCCCCCCAAACCTAATAACCAGTTGTGCCACCTTTGGCAGCAGAACTGCAATCAAGCATTTGCAATAACTGGCAGTCTGAAGTCTTCCACATCACTGTGGAGGAATATTGGCCCACTCTTCTTTGCAAAATTGTTTTAATTCAGCCACATTTGAGGGTTTTCAAGCATGAACAGCCTGTTTAAGGTCATTCCGAAGCATCTCAATCAGATTTAAGACTGGACTTTGAGTAGAGCACTCCAAAACCTTCATTTTGGTTTTCTTTGAATCGTTCAGAGGTAGATTTGTTGGTGTGTTTTTGTTTCATTGTCCTGCTGTATAACCCAAGTGCACTTGAGTTTCAGGGCATGAACTGTTAGCCAGACATTCTCCTTCAGGATTTTCCGTTAGAAACCAGAATTCATGGTTCCATCAATTACAGCAAGTTGTCCAGGTCCTGAAGCAGCAAAGCAGCCCTAGATCACCACACAACCACCATGACGTCTGACCTTGGGTTAGGGTTACTTTTGCATACAGAGCAAGGTAGGTGGATAGCTTTTTTCCCTTCATAAATGAAATCATAAAAAACAAAAAAACATTTTGCATTTACACAGGATATCTTTGTCTAATATTAAAATTTGTTTGATGAATATGCAAAAAATAAATCAAGAAGGGGGCAAATTTTTCACAGCACTGTTAATACATCCATAAAATAGGAAGTTACTCTCTGAAGCATATGAAAGTCCTGAGTATCTGTCACGATAATCTGATAGTGTTTGATATCTCTGAACTACGTGCTAGATGAACAGAATAGTCAGGCATGTAGATGATTGGTTTAGGTTGGGTGGGGTCACATCGGCAGGCAGCCAGGCCCTTCTCAGGAAACCGAGGCAGGCAGGGAGTGGTTCCTCTTCCTTTACCACCATATCCTGTCCTCAACTCTGAAGACTGCAAAGTTTACACCCTTCACAGTTGGAGCTGACTGGGAATCAGATTAGCAGTTCACAGTTTTCCAAACTTCCCCCACCTCAGCCCCCCCCTTGTTGAATATACACTCTGAAATGGATGGCCATGCTTTCAACGTCCATTTCCTCAGCTGTATCAAAGACTGGAGGACTGGATATGAAATACACACTGTTGTCTTTGATGTCCTGTGTAGAGGATTGAGAAACGGGCAATCTGGTCTGATAATCTGACCCCTGGTTTAGATCAAAGTCACATTAGCTGACCTGAAGTGAGTCAGAACATTGTAATGGATTTTATATACTGCACTTTAGTCTTACTGACTACTCAAAGCTCTTTACAGAAACTCTCGGAGACCTGTGTGCTCTACACAGGTCTCTGAGAGTTTCAGTCATCATCCATTGTCCTAACTGGTCTCTCTCAACCTCATTCTGACCTCATGTCTGAACACATACATATAACCTGATAGAGATGCTGCAGCCAACAGTGTGTTGCATCTCACCTAATTCCCCACTAATCCATTATTAATTAAACTGTAGGATTAAGAGTACCAGAACTGGTATGAATATTTGGAACAAGTGACTCCTAAAGCCCCCTCAGTCACTGTGTTGCAACCAGTTGGTCACCCTCCAGTCAGGGGCCATGGAAAGAGGGAGAGGCTTAACCTGGCATGCCACCCTACTTTGTGTAATGGAAAATACACAGGGCCACTGGGCAGAGAGCCATACTGCTGTGGAGGAAGGATACTGCAGATGCATGAATGACAGCCCATCACAGTTAAACGCTAATGAGGATTGGTAGTTTTCCATGCACCAATATAATGTATCTGATATACCCAGAAACAATGGTATTAATACATTAATGCATTCACTCTTCATGTAGTTTTAAGTTGCAGCCCACCACTAATTGCAAGAGTTTTAAAAACTAATGTATTCTCCCAGTTTACATACATAAGGTTGTCCTCCTCAATTTTGCATTTTTTTTAGTGTTTTTAGCACTATTTTCTAGTTTTTTGGCAACATGTAACGCACTGATCACCTATGACAGGCAGACTCTTTTAGACATCCGACAATATTCACAATCTGGGACCACACCAATGGACTTTTTAATGAATGGAGGTGGCTTACCATGGCTACCTGGGCGGAAACAACGCCGGAGGAAAAGAGCCAGAGTCCTGGTCAAGCTAAGGAACACCACTGTTCCCCGATTCCCAGCGTTCTTCTAGCTAACATCCAAACCTTGGAAAATAAGCTGGCCAGGATGACTTTCCACCGGGACATTAAGGACTGTAATGTCTTTATTTTTCTGGAGACATGGCTGGATCCCTCGGTTCCTTCACTCAGAAGATAAACTAAATACCGCCAAGGGACAGCACAAGGAAAAGGTGGAGTCCTGCTACAGCGGATCAAACATCAGACACATGGGGAGTGGGCTAAAGACCTTAACAGACTACAAGGGGAAGAGCTACAGGTTGGGGGAGGTGACTGCTTCTCTACCCGAGGAGCTGAACACCTTCTCTGCCCGGTTTGAGAAGCACAGTAAGCCAGAGTTTCTGTCAGAGGAGGACAGCTGTCCTTTTCAGATCACTCAGGCAAACGTGTGTAAATACTTTTAAAAAGTAAACACACGGAAAGCTCCTGGACAACAACCTGCCACTCAACGTCAGCAAGACTAAGGAGCTCATCGTGGACTACAGGAGACTGCAGGGTGGAGGGCACGCCCCCATTTACATCGAGGGGACAGAGGTGGAGAGTGTCAGTTGCTTCAAGTTTCTGGGGATCAACATCAGTGAGAATCTGAGCTGGTCACATCACGTAGATGTGATCACAAAAGCAGCGAGACAGCGGTTCTCTTCTACCGATGCACTGTTGAGAGTATTCTGTCTGGCTGTATTACGTACAGCAGTTGTGACTCTCTGGACCACAAAGCTCTACAGAGGGTGGTCAGATCAGCACAACGTATCACCAGGTCTGAACTGCTAGCCATCCAGAACCTCAACAGACAGGGCTGTAGGAGGAAGGCCCAGTGCATCCTCCTAGCCACACACTCTTCACGCTCCTGTCGTCAGGCAGGCAGTACAGGAGCATACTACTGAACTGCTGAAATACCAGACAGTTTGCACATGACAGTTTACACACTCGGTGTGAGTGCAGAGGAAATGGTGTGAAACATGTATAGTGTGTACACTATTACCTCTGCACTTCTTTTTAGTAATCTGTATTTATTCTATGTCTATATTTTTTTAAACTTCTATTTTTAGTTATATTCTATTTCTTTCTTTATATAGCTCTATTTTTTTTATTTTATATTTTATCTAAGTGTTATTTTATGCGCAATATTTGTTTCTTATGTGCAATATTGAGGGGGCTCTGAGTCCAAGAATTTCATTGCCAGTAATGATGTTCCATTTTTATCCGTATATGACAATAAAACTTGAAACTTGCTAGTTTTACATCAGATGTAACAAGATGCAAACCTTCCAAAAAGTTAAACTTTTGTCTTGTCACTCCACAGAATATTTTCCCAAAAGTTTTGGGGATCATCAAAATGTTTTTTTGGGAAATGCGAGGTGAGACTTTGTGTTCTTTTTAGTCAGCAGATGTTTTTGCCTTGGAACGCTCCCATGGATGCCATTTCTGCCCAGTCTCTTTCTTATTGTTGAATCATGAACTCTGACCTTAACTGAGGAAAGTGAGACCTGCAGTTCTTTAAATGTTGTTCAGGGTTCTTTTGTGACCTCCTAGATGAGTCGTCAATGCACTCTTGGAGAAGTTTTGGCCGGCCAGCCACTCCTGGTAGGTTTAACAATGTTCCAGGTTTTCTCCATTTGTGGATAATGGCTCTCAATGTGGCGTTTTTCTATCCAGGTACAATTTTACTATGCTGCCAGTGTGTTTGGGATCATTGGCATGCTGAATAATGAAGCTGTTGCCAATCAAATGCTTTCCAGATGGTACTGAATGGTAAATCAAAATCTGACCACACTCTTCTGCATTCATAATTCCGTGAGTTTTGACAAGATCACCAACACCATTTGCTGAAATGTAGCCCCAAACCATGATAGAGCCTCAACTGTGTTTTACAGATGGCTGTAGACACTTGCATAATCTGGTATGGATTAGGAGTCTGGCATAAGTTACCATGGTGATTTAACCACATAAAGAGCCACCTTTGTGACACTGAAAACTGACTTTGGGTTCAATCTAATTTGCTAACCCATTAATCGCACTTCATAGTACACCCCTCAGATCTCCTCTATTAAGATATTGACCTTAAGAGACATTTGAAAAAAAAAATAAAAAAAGGGGCTGCTGGGATTCTTGATCTTAATCTAATTGAACAAGAACTGAAAGTCTTCCCAACAGACCTGAGAAAACGGGAAGGTTTTAATTAAGAGAAGGTAAATCACCAGTTGAGAAGAACACAAGTTTCACCAAAAGCTACAGAAAAAAACAAAACAAAAAAAAAACTGCAACTACATCTCTATTAAATATGGAACATTTGTTTTGCCAACATTTTGTGTGTTTTAAGTGGAATGTTACCAATTATCATAATTGATTTATGTATATGGATGTACATATGTACAAATATATACAAAGGCCTTACGGCAACATTTTGCAACTTGCCACAAGACTGCTATGCCACTCATTTCCAGTTCCCTAATTAACCATATTGACTTTGTTATTCGCACTGGACATTTGATTCTTGGCTGTTCCTATTTTGTTACATACTCGCTAATTTCCCTTTAAGACTGGCTTGAATAAAGTCAGTGTTTTGCTAACACACACTGCTCATTCAGAAACAGTGCATATGCACAAATCTATGCGTAAGCCATGTGTAAGAGTGTTTTCATGTGCTTGAAATTCTTGCAAATGTATTAAAAATAAAAAACAATATAACATTTACATAAGTATTCACAGCCTTTGCTCAATTTAAAGCACCTTTGGCAGCAATTACAGCCTCAAGTCTTTTTGAGTATAATGCTACAAGCTTGGCACACCTATTTTTGCAGAACCTCTCAAGCTCCATCAGGTTGGATGGGGACTGTCGGTGCACAATCTTTTTCAGATCTCTCCAGAGATGTTCAATCGGGTTCAAGTCTGGGTTCTGGACATTCACAGAGTGGTCCTAAAGCCACTCCTTTGTTATCTTGGCTGTGTGCTTAGGGTCATTGTCCTGTTGGAAGATGAACCTTGCCATACAGGCTTGACTGGTGGAGTGCTGCAGAAATGGTTGTCCTTTTCTGTACCCTTCCCCAGATCTGTGCCTCGATACAATCCTATCTCGGAGGTCTACAGACAATTCCTTGAACTTCATGGCTTGGTTTGTGCCCTGACATGCACTGTCAACTATGGGACCTTATATAGACAGGTGTGTGCCTTTCCAAATCATGCCCAATCAACTGAACTTACGACAGGTGGACTCCAATCAAGTTGTAGAAACATCTGACAGATGATCAGTGGAAACAGGAAGCACCTGAGCTCAATTTTGAGTGTCATGGCAAAGGCTGTGAATACTGCGGCTCCAATCCATCTGTCAATCTCCCGGTACCCTCTCCCCTTGCTCGTGAACAAGACCACGATATTTAAACTCCTCCACTTGGGGCAACAACTCATCCCTGACTCGGAGTAGGCACTCCACCCTTTTCCGGCTAAGGCCCATGGCCTCAGACTTGGAGGTGCTAATTCTGATTCTCACAACTTCACACTCTGCAAACCACTCCAGTGTGAGCCTGAGGCCACCACCTGATGAACCCGACAGGACCACATCATCCACAAAAAGCAGAGATGAGATTCTAAGGCCACCAAGGCAGAAGCCTTCCGCCACTTGACTACGCCTAGAAATTCTGTCCATGAAAAATTATGAACAGAATTGGTGATAAAGGGCAGCCCTGGCAGAGTCCATCACCCACCGGAAATGAGTCCAACTACCGTATTTAATCATTAACAATTATTAAACTCTGACTCTCTCCTTTACTTTGCCTTTAATCCTGTCTCTCTGCTCTCTTTCATCTTACCCACAACCGGTCATGGCAGATTGCTTCCCCTCTCTGAGCCTGGTTCTGCTGGAGGTTTCTTACTGTTAAAAGGGAGTTTCTCTCCCACTGTCGCCAAGTGTTTGCTAATAGAGGGGGTCGTGTGATTGTTGAGGTTTCTTTCCAATAGTGTAGGGTCTTTACCTTACAATATAAAGCGCCCTGGGGCAACTGTTGTAAATTGATGCAGGTTTGCACAGGTTAAGAACATTGCTGTGCAAATATTAGTGAATGAGGCCCACTGTCAGAGGCAGTCTAATTAGAAGCAGCCCAATACGATCCCAGCTGTCATTTGTAAATGCATTTAGTGTTCCTTCAAACATGTTACATAACTTGGCCTATGTTCTGAACACATTCTGGAACTCTTCTTTGTCCACTGCACAGATACTCCTCCTGCATGTCCATCAAATCTTACATAATCTTTACTTATTATCCTATTGCCTAAATATTTCAGCAAAAAATGACAGGTTGAAAAAGGCATTCTGCTTCATGTGCTTTATAATCTACTTCCCTTCTCATGCTATTGTTCATGTGCCACCAACTGTACAAGCTGCCTCCAGCCAATTCAGCTCAGCAACAGTGAAGCAACTGAGGCAGATGGTCACTTCATTTCACTCTGTGACTGAGACACTTCTGTACTTACAGCTTGTTATACTGCAACTCTGGGGGCAGAGGGGAAATTATTCCTATATAGTATAAAGGGGGTAAAATGACAACACTGCAAAAACAGAGCAGATGTGGTGGTGTGAAAGGGATGTTGTCTGAATTAGCATTTTAGACATGAAAGGGCTCAGAGCTAAAATCCCCTCAACTTGTCTTAACTATTTGAACAGACTGACGTGAGAACTTGGTCCATCTATAAATTTGTGACAAATAAACACACCTGGAATATCTTGCAAAGCTGATAATGTTTGCTTGATTTGATTGGCTTTGACTTGTGTCCCTCACTCAGGTCCTCTGAACAAGGCACCGTTTGCCAAAATGCTGAAGTTACATGAGACAACCTTTGTGAAGATGCTTTTCTGTCACATTAATTAGAAGATTTCTGTCAATCTTCTCATTAATTTCTCTTCTATATTGCCTACTGAACGTTCAGTTGAGTTATGCACAAAGATGCTCATAGGTTATTGCCTGGATGTATTAATGAGAACTGATATGGGAATCAAAGATCTTGCAAGGGTGTAAGCCATAAAATCCTTTCTAGTTTCTCAGTTTACTTCTATGTTACCATGGCCGATTTAAAATGTACAAACCTAGGATTTTGGGAGCCAGGTGGACTTACCGACCTCCATAGGTCATTGCAAACAACCAAATAATTACTGAAATATTTAATATTTATATTATTTATATTATATTTCACATATGGAGTAATGTCAGTGACTGAATATAAACCCACAATTAGGTCTACCAATCAACAGCTGGAGTCCATTATATGTCCCCATATGAGTAAGGGAAGTTTCCCTGATCAATCAGGGATGAACAGGAAATGAACAGAATATAAAGTGTGCTGAGCTTCTGTCCCACTCCATGCATTTAAGGACAGCAAAAATTTGCATTTCAGAACAAAAACAACAACAACAAAAAAAAAACAAACAAAAGAAAAACAGAGTGTGCCAGAAATCTTTTTGGCTAACAGCTTGCTTAAATGGTGATCCAACCCATATTTTAATCTCAGCCTCGCTATAATTTGAGAGAGCAAGATCTTGTGGTTCTTACTCAGTTACAATCAGAAACACCTTTCATAAGACATAGCGCCACTATCCATTTAAAATATTGTTCCTCCTGGATGCAGTGTTCAGTCAAGTTCGCCAGTGCCAAGAATACTTGAATGGACTGCCGGCCTATCTTTCTGCTGCACAGCTGCCTCCTTTTGGAGCCACTTCAACCATATATTACAACATCACACACTGCAGGCAGCATGTGCTCCGTCCCTCTAATCAACATGGATCACCACTAACATGTGAGACTTAGCTTTCATGCTCCCTTCCCTGTCTTTGTACTGAACTGTCTGGAGGAAGAAACAGGCACAGTGGTGCAATGGTTAGCACTATTGCCTCAGAGCAAGTCTGCATGTTCTCCATGTGCCTACATACGAATACGAATACGAATACGAATAACTTTATTGATCCCAGAGGGAAATTCATTTGTCTGACAGCTCATCTGCTATTTATGTGAGAATTGTAAAGCCTGATGGCTGTGGGTGCGAATGATTTTCTGTATCTCTCCGTTTTACAACGGAGAGAGAGGAGTCTTCCAGTACTGATGTTTTTTTGTTCCATAAAGATGTTGTAAAGTGGGTGATCAGAGTTGTTCAGGATGGCTTCTAACCTCTTTAGTGTGCATCTTTCCACCACCTCCCCCAGCGTGTCCAGTCTGGCTCCAATCACAGAGCCAGCTTTCCTCACTAGTTT
>VUQS01047489.1:4633-28732 GCA_015108495.1 Heterochromis multidens
ATCATAAAAAAAAAAAATTTTAAAAATTTTTTAATTTTAAAAAAAAAAAAAATTTTTAAAAATTTTTTTTTTTTTTTTTTTTACTGTGTATTTACTTCAAATCACAATCTTTTCCTTACATTAATCAAGAAGTTCTGCTGCCTAAACCTAACCAATTGGTGAGTGAAAATAAAAGTTACAGGGGGGAGTAAAAGTCCATCCAATCTTTTTCTTCCACTTATCCACTTCAGAGTTGCGGGGGGCTGGACCCTATCCCAGCTGCCATAGTGTGAGAGGGAACACCCTGGATAGGTCACCAGTCTATCACAGGGCTAACACAGCCAGACAACCATTCACGCTCACATTCACACCTACAGCCAATTTAGAATCACCAATTAAGCTAACCCCATGCATGTCTTTGGACTGTGGGAGGAAGACAAAGTATCCAGAGAGAAACCACACAGACATGGGAAGAACAAGCAAACTCCACACAGAAAGAACCCAGCTGGCCGGTGGATTCGAAACCAGGACTTTCTTGCTGTGAGGCGATGGTGCTAACCACCGCCCGGGAGAGTAAACGCGAAACTCAAAAATCAGTCTCATAGTAGAAAGCCGTGAGACTGGAGCCGGGTGTGTTTGTGAAACCACAACCCCACCTGCCTTCTAATGTGGACTCTCTTGGTCCTTTGAAGTGGAAACGCCACTGAATGTCATATTAGGAAGGCTTACTTACATGGGCCGATATAGACAGTAGAAACAAATGACAGAGATGGTCATTTCAGTCGGACAACTTGTTGTATGTGTAAGAAAAGCTTCAAACGTGTTGCTCCCATCCTTTACCACAGGACTGCACTTCACTACAAAATCCACCTAAATCAAAGACTACCAAGCCTGTCAGATGAGAGCGTTACATTGTGTTAAGATGAAAATTAAATTCATGAAAATAACACAACAAGCCAGAGGCATTAATCAACCTCACGGTTACACGAGTGCCATTGCTGCTTCTTTTAATTATGTAATGTTGCTTTGTACACACATTCCCTTAATCTTTGTACATCGCTTGGGTACAAAAACATACCTTGTAATTAGCAGTGTCAGTTTTCTCATGCACAGACTAGGATAGATGACAATAGCTGTAATTTCTATTCCAGAATGACTGAAAATATAAGAATACTGTTAATGACAAATAAACATTTAATCATTATAAATGTGGTGGAAAGAGTGTGGCTTTTGAAGAAGTACATCAAAGAAAAGGCCTAGATTATAATGTCAGACAAGTCCACTCACAATTGGTTTCAAGCTTTGGTGACTAAAGACAGCCTGTTTTAAAACTGGGACAACTCTCTGATTATGACTGCTTCCACAACTCTAGTGTATACACCAACAATCTGAATACAACAGGATATCTCAGTGCAGCTCCTCAGTTTTTAAATTGAACAAAAAATTAAATTGAATACAAATTCCAGCTACGGAAGTCAATGATGCATCTCTACTTGCATAAACTTTGTTTGACTTAATTCAGTCCAGAGCTGCAATTCACTAGGCAATCACTGACATGCCTCAGTGAAGTCTGTCACAGTGTTACCAAGACTATCAACTGTGTCAATTATTACTAACCGCACAGGAGTCAGTGCTCTCTAAAGCCATTCAAATATATTCAAAATATACTCAGAAACAGATATTGACAAAAAATCTCCTAATTCATACAGTAAAAATTATGTTATATTTGTAAATCAAAGTGTGATATAAACACATTAAAAAACAAGCATTATTTTTATGGTTTTGACTCGTTTTTTAAATGTTGAAAATAAAACAATGCAGCACATAAATATTAATAGAGTCCACTGAGTAGACCTCTAATTGATAATTTCCCATAAATTCAGTGCAACGCAAGAAAGTTAAACATAGACACATACAGTATTTTAAATCATGGTTGTTTGAGTTATTGCTACAAGTTGGGAGCTTTAAAATCATCCCAGCAGCTCTCTGCATAGATTACTATCTACATATTTCTACAGAGAATGAATATTATATGGCAACGACTAATGAACATGGCCCTCTTTTCACAGAGGAGCAGCGGCTGCTGTAATCTTCACTGTTCAATTAGCTGCACTGACCGGGACGCCACCTACACTTCATTAGCTGGAAGGGGAAGGTATGGAATTAACCTCTTTCTCTCTCTGACTGTTTCTTTTCTTTCTCTATTTCCCTCTATCCCCAAATTCCTTATTCCTAGAGAAATATTGTCACAGCAGAAGAATTAAATAATTTCAGATTAGTTTCTTTGTATCAGTTAAAGCACAGTTTTCTCTTATTTTTACCTTTAAAATAGAAGCTTTTTGGATATTTACTCAGAAGCAACAGAGGGAAAAGGAAAAGAAGTGGGGGGTGGAGGTATAAATCCACAAAGACAATTTAGATTTTCCAGCTTCTTGTCCTGTTTTTCCAATTACTTAATGCTATTTAAATACATCAGAGCTGGCACACACACACACACATGAACACATTAATGGTCCTCAGCATTGGAGAGGCTCCTAAAATAAGTCAGTAATTGTATTTGATAAACCAGAAAGGGAGCCCATCAGAGGAAAGCTAGCTGTAATAAAATGATAAACTAGACAATTATGAAAAAAATCCCCAGCCTTTAATTTCCTAAACACACTCTGGAGAGAGGCCATTTAAGCTGGAGCGATTCAACGAGATGCTCAACACATTTCCTCTTGTATCTGACACACTGAGTTACACCACAGGGCTCTGAAATGTCTGTAACATTGCCAGAACACTGCACACACACACACACACACACACACACACACTGCTTGTTCACGTCTTCTCAGTTAGGTGTTTTCCAGTTTCATATGACATTTGTCCAGCAGAGATCTCAGTACAGTATGTTCAGGTAAACAGTAGTAATGCCCAGATACTTTAAACAGTTTTTGTGTTTCAAAAGCCTCATGACTACATTCTGCCTTGTGACTGCTTCCCTTTGTTAATTTATTTTTTGAGCTCAGCTCAATTCGGTTTTATATATAAAGCAGTCGTTTACAACAGAGTACTTTATATTGTAAAGTAAAGAGCCTACAATATTAGAGAAAAAACAACCAGATGATCTTCTGTGAGCAAGCACGTAGCAGCAGTGGGGAGGAAGAAGTTCCTTTTAACAGGAAGAGACTTCTGGCAGAACCAGGCTCAGGGAGGGACAGCCATCTGCCACGAGGGGATGAGGGGAAAGAAAAGAGAGAAAAGAAGAAATCGTGAACAACAACACAAACTATGGGAAAGAGTAGACAAAAGTTAATGACATGCAGTAGTGGCATAACTCATATTTAGACTCCCTAAAATACAAATGCATATGACCCAAGTAACCAACTTACTTTAAACTTCAGTTATAAAAGTGGGTCAGTACTGAAAAACAAATATTTATCATGTAAATTTTCCAATATGACTAATATGATGCTGTAAAATACACAAAAACTTCATGCTGGATTCATGCTTCAATATGTTTTTGGTACAGCAGGGGGAAAAAAAGAAACCAAAAAAAGGTACTTTTCCCATTATTTAAAAAAAAAAAAAATCAAATGTGTAATTGGTCATAATTATTATTGTAACAGTTAAAACACTCAAATGGTTAAACTTGCCAATAAGAAAAGCCTGACCTTTCTAGCATAAAACCAAATCAAAAACTTTCTTTTAAGAAACGGATCACTTTTCTCTGTTTTTTTACTTTTTATCACAGACGACACAGCTCATCGTGAATGTATTTCCTCAGCGACAGTAAAATATTTGACGGGAGACTTCACAGTCTTTTGCAAGTTGAACTGAGCTGTCTAAACTTCTAGTGCAGATTAGCTCTGAAAGGTTTACTGCTAATTGATTCAAATGGACACTTTTTAGCAAACTCTCCATTCAAAAACATTATATAAAAAAACTTGACAACCTCCACTTTTGTTCAGGCCAGCACTTCCAATTTATAGTGGTGGTGGACTCTAAAATGAGTTTGTCATTAGTTTATTTAGCTTGGGTGCTACATGAAAATGGGTACTTAGCTTTGCAATGATAGAAAAAACCTTAAGCTATAATTACTTACTAGCATGCTGTACCTGATGGACAACAACTGGTGCACTGCCAAAATCTCTGGGTGGAGCTTTGGCGACTGCAAGTATGTGAACATAAATAGATTTCTGACAGTTTGGCTCACAGGGCGTACTGGGCTGAGGACATTTCATATCAAACTTAACACTGCATGCTGCATGGTTCAGGACAAATGCACCTACTGATACACCCATAATTTCTGTTACTCCCAACAAATCCTCTGCTTTGTCTGTGGCACTTTGCACAAAGTCATTTGGTTTCTACTAATTTTTATATGAAATCACTTTAATTTTGTTACCTGATGCAATTTTGAGAACCGTTAATCGACAATAATGGACCTCTATGGGATCTATAAAAAAGCTACAGCTAACACATAATAATTACTGGATTGCATCTACACATGGGATTTGTTGACTGTAAGGGCAGAATAGAACATGACAGGACTTATCCTTTAAGTTAGAAGCAACTCTGAAGTAAAGTTCTTTTCTGTAAGGTGTTATTATATTTCTACTTTCCATATAATATTCACCATCTGCTTGTAATGTGGTTAGTTGATGAGATGGTTCCTGGTAGCATAAGTTGTGTCTGTCTGAGTGGCTTATGAACAAATGTAACTCAGCTAAAGTTCAATTATATATAAATACTGTATACATGATTAAACTAATGATATAACATAAACCCTCATATGATGCTAATTCAGGGGCAGGCTGCCCATCAGAACATTTCCCAGTGACCTGAGGATATTTTGGCATGCCATGAACAGTCAATATGACAAGTGTTAATGGGCTGCCCAGAATCCATGCATCAAGCACGACTCTCTTACTCTTGGCCCATAGTTTATCTGCTCTCCCTGCAGCATCCATGACATTGGAGTGCCCACACCAAAGATGAACCTAAGTGTGTGTGTGCATCCTCTTTCTACACGTCATGTGTCATCTACCAGCTTCTCTACTGATAGTACGGCAATATATAAAGAGGGGGAGATTTAAAAGAGAAAGGTCCACAGACACAGCTTAATACTAAAAATAAATTGCCAGGCAGGGATCAGGCCACTCTAAAAAATACACAAGCTTAAAATACTTAGCCTGTTAGAATGTTATAGCCTAATCCTTTTTCAGTATCAAAGAAAGATGTTCATGTAGTCTGTGACAGACTGGCAACCTGTGCCGTGTGTACCCTGCCTATCGCCTTATAACATCTCTAACCCTCTGTAACAAAGGACCCAGCACACACAGCCTTTGCAGGGCACAAATGGTTTATTTTGACCACAATTTTATGTTTACACACACAGAGACTTCCCCGTCTCATTCGCCCAAGTTCAGTTCTCCCCTTTCCTGGTCCTCACATCCTAAAATAGGGACACCCCTGATGGACCTGATGAGGGCCAGCTGTGTCGGCCCGGCTGCCCTGGTCCTGCCCCCTGAACCCACTGCTCCACCTCTCCCCTGCATCTGAGCCACAAACCACACCCCGCCACACCCTCCCACCCCCCAACCCTGAATTGGATAAGTAGAAGAAAATGGCTGGATGGATGGATATTTGTGTAGTTACAGTGATAGCAGTAGCCATAGAATACCTTGAAACGCTTTAGACCCCAGTTAGGCCTAGAGACTGGTTCGGCGACCACTTGGCAACCTCCGGTCACTAGGGAAAAATGAGTATTCTCCAAATAGTTGCAAGTGATTGCAGGAAATTGCTTGCTGACGCTAGGTAAAATTGGTGACACATAGGTATACAGTGCTACACCTAAAACCTCTTTGCGATTGCACTGATTGCTAGCAGATTGCCACAGTTGCCCATAGTTTCTATGGAAGATGCTGACTTACCTGCAAATATTTAACCGACTACTCGCAAAGCTATGAAGAGTGAGACACAAACTTGAAATGGAGGATGTTTGCATTCAAAGTAAAACGTGCTGGTTACAGCAGTAATGTACAACTTTTACTCTGAAGGCAAATGCTCTCTGTTTCCAGTTTGTGTTGCCTTTTTTTAGTTTTACTACTGCTCAGAGAGGAGTTGGCGAGTGTTTGCAGATAAGTCGACATCTTCCATGCAAACTACGAGCAACTTTGGCAATCTGCTAGCAACCAAATCAATCACAAGAAGGTTTTTGGTGCAGCACCCTCTTTGTGACTAATCACTCGGAGACAGCCAACAACCACTCACCAGCTGGTTGGGGAATGCACATTTTTCTCTAGCAGCCTGAGGTTGCCAGGGGGTCCTTAGATGGGCTTGTTGGTCAGTCCCAAGACTTTCTATTTTCTAATCTAAATTACTTTCCTGTCAAACGACAACAGTGGAAATGTCTGGTAGCCTCAGCACTACAGGTGTATATGCCAGCGCTACCAATAGCAATAAATATATATTTACATGTGAAAATTAAGTATAATTTGGCCACAGTAACTGGTGAAAACTGATATTGTTACAGCCTGTATGAGGACATAGGGATAGTCCACAAAATTAACAGTCTTCTGGTTTGCATTGAGATACAGTCAAATTTCCATCCTAAATTGCTGCTCTTTATTCCTTATTCATTGCCAGATAACTCTTTAGAAGAAAGTATATGTGTATTGCATATTTAGGATACTGTGATTAAGAGTTTTCCACTGTTGGTCAGGTCGCATATCATGTTGATGCGAACTTAGCTAATCACACTTACAGCAACAAACCCTATATTGTCACAGGATGACATTAACTCTTTGAGGCACTTTTTTTTTTCATGGCTGAATAAAAATCTCATTCCTCGCTGACTCTTCTGGCTGAGACAGGCATGACGGTGTGAGATCAGCACCACAAAGAGTTAAAAAAAAAAATCTGATCTTTTGGTTCCTTGTGTAAATGCAGACAGACTGTGTAGGTGTGTGTCTGTGTGTGTGTAGCTTAGGTGCTGCTGTGTAAAATAACATGGAAAAAGTGATTTTCCACTATAGTGAGGTTTCCACAGTGTGTTCCCCCAGGCAGCAGCAGAGACATGATTGAATTTTGTGTGTGTGTGTGTGTGTGTGTGTGTGTGTGAGGACACTGGCTTGACTTGACTAAGATGCCTCATCCCTCTGCTGCACCTCTACCAGTGTCTAATGGTATTTTTTCACTCATTGGTTGAAATAAGAATTCATTAAGTTTCCAAACAATGAGGAAAATACATTTGATATTTTTACAAATGCATGCTTTTACAGAAAATTGTAAAGAAACACAAGCTGATCTTCATAATTCCTCAAAAGCAGACTTCTCAGGGCTGTGAGGTTTTCATATTACATCACACTGATTATACTAGGTGAGAAAGAGAAAGAACGAGGCATTATTTTTGAACAGACCTGAGTCGTATGTGTTGCTGACAACACACCCCAATCCTGTTTCTCTGTCTCCTTGTAGGTGATGCTGACGGTATAACATCGGCCGAGCACAAGAGATGAAGAAGATGCCGACATTTCCCAAACCACACACACACACACACACACACACACACAGAAGATAGTAAATGGGAGTCTTCTGTCGGGAGTGTGAGTCATTTCCAAGTGAAGAAAACTGAATTAAACTGAATCAGGCTGAAGTGAAACGACCTGAGCTGAAAAGAAGGTTTCAGCTGGACAGCTCTCTGAAAAAAAATAAGACGACAAATAATTTTGAAATAATACCGATGGCAGTCTGTGGTTTCTCAAGGTGCTTGCTAGATTTCCTCCTCTGTATTTATTTATTTTCCTGTCCACATTTACATTTTGTTTTATGACATTTGTTAAACCTTAAATCTCTGAATCTGAATTTTGACGCTTTGTAATGTCAGCATGCACACACCCTATCTATTTTCTTATTTTATCATATGTCATATCCAGCAAAAGTGTACATTAGAAATCTGTGGTGTTTCAGTTCTTTTGTATGTGTAACAACAGTGTGTTCATTATTGTGGAATTAAAAAGATATATTAAAAAAAAAGAATCCAAGCTATTTTGGGCTAGTTGGTGCTATTTGGTTGCCTCTTTCAAATCTTTTGTCTTTTTAAGCCACAGCCACACATAATTTGTCTTGGTTTACATTTCGTAATGATAGCAAATTATTGTTTCCCATCTGAGCTTCACACTTGCAATTAAAGAGTGTCAGGATAACCAGTACAGCAGATCTGCTCTCTAAACACCTCCACATTCAGTGACCTTTACATTTTCAGTTCAACTGAAACATGACAAATAAAATGTATGTATGAATTGGACCATCTAAAAAAAAAATATCAGTGTCACCATGCCAGTCATAAGTTATGTTATCATAAGACCTGAGTAGCTGATTTTGACATATTTGTAGTATTTACATGTGATTTTTTAAAAATTATTATTTCCACAAAACTGTTCTCTTTTATGCATGAACTTAAAGTCACTTACGGGCTTATTGTACCCTCTTGTTCTTGCCCATCTGTGCCACCCCATTAAAAAAAAAAAAACCTCCTGAAAGCCTTCTAAAGTATTAGTCTTTCATTTCGATATATCTGGCGTGCAGAAACGTACACACGAATACACTTAAGCAAGTGTTGTGAGTTCAGACGCAAAATCTCTACACACAAGTACAGAGGGAACAGTCGCTCCTGGCAATCTGCAGCAGTGAGTGTAAATGATCGCATAGCTATGGTCATAAGTCACAGTCATATATGCTGCTGATGGAAGCTGACACCCAGTGACTGTATGCATGTGTGTGTGTGAGAGAGAGAGAGTCATTTTAGACCCATCGTGTCACTTCCTTTCCCTTCTGTGTCTTCTCTCTTTCGTCCTCATCCTCGATGCCTCGGGTGATGAAACTGACTCTGTTACATCAGAACAAACGACTCCTACCCCCACCCATCATCCTGCCTGGTCCCATCTCCACACACACACACATACGCACATTTGTTTGTTCTCACTTTAGAACCACATTAGTGTGTTTAACCTTATTGATAAGGTTTTGCCCATTGATACAAATCGGGATGATCCATCACTGATGCCTCTATTTACGGGGCGGAGATGAGTTGATAGTGATGGATGGCAGATTAATCAGTAAACACGGTGACCTGAAGAGCACTAAGACACACACACACACATAGTAACAATGGCCTTAGTTTCACTAGGGGTTGCAACTAGTGAAACACAAACTAAAACCTTTGATTAACAATGTTTTTTTTTCTGTTACAAGGCAGTAATATTTAATGTTAATTTGTAGAATAGTACACTGGTGCACAAGCATCAAAAGGAAGTAGCAAAATGTCAGAAATACACAAACACACATTGAGGCAAACCAGCAAATGATTAAGTAGGTCACAGAGGCAACTTCTGTTTTGTACTGTATGTTTTTACTGTTTATAGATTTGGAGGACATTGAAACCTGATAACCAATGAAGTGAGAGCAATCCAAATGGATTATACTAAGGTAACAGTTTGATAAATAACAGCAGATGGCCAGTCTATTTTGGTCTTAAAATGCCCAATTTTAGAGTCTTACAGTACACTAGTCGACATGAACAACGTCAATGTAACAACATTTTCACTTTCCCACTGTGCAGAGTTATTCACAAAATAATATTATTTATACTTGCAGGCTTCTTGGAATAAAGGAGCAAATAAAGAAAAATAGATACACGCCCTTACTGTTATTCTATTCTGAATGAAAATTCTAATTTCAATTCAATTCCATTTTATTTATATAGCGCCAAATCACAACAACAGTCGCCTCAAGGTCCTTTATATTGTAGGGTCTTTACCCTACAATAATACAGAGAAAACCCCAATAATCAAACAGTCATACAACCCCCTATGAGCAAGCACTTGGCAACAGAGGGAAGGAAAAACTCCCTTTTAACAAGAGGAAACCTCCAGCAGAACCAGGCTCAGGGAGTGGCAGCCATCTGCTGTGACCAGTTAGGGTCACAAACTATTCATTTTAAGCAAAATGAAAGTTTATAAAAACAAACCATCTCTGTTAAACATTTTATGGACAATACCTACATTAGGGGACTGGAAATAATTTATAGTGTTTACTTTTATGGATTACCTCTTATTCTCACATTTATGCACTGGTGCTGGTGAGCGATCTTGTGCTGGCCCGACTGTTGAGAACAGTTTAGGGGTTCACAGTCTTGTTTGGACATGTGAACGGGAGAAGAAATGAATGAACCCTGCAATAAGTGGACAACTCCTTCTCAACTTGCAGGTGCTTGCACCTCCGTAGCTGAATAGTTGGCAAAATGTTTAACCTGATGAAAGAAATTGAGGTTACTACAGGAAAGTAACCGATTTTGCAATGCTAAAACTAAACTAAATAAGATAATGAGAACACCATTGTCATAAGTGTTTAAGTGTGTTAAGTGTTAACAACAGAAGATCTAAACTGTTTTTCACAATAGGACCAAAACATTAACATTTGTCTTTATTTTTATGGCCTGATGAAATGATGGGATGATCTGGCGTGTGTGAGTGTTTGTTGGAGAGTGTGTTTGCTGGTGTCCAGAGCATCCTTTGTGTTGCTGGAATTAACTCTGACTTGTCACGTGTAAACGGCTGCTAACCTCCAGCCCCATTCAGGAACCATCCTCTCTGTCTGTGTGTGTGTGTGTGTGTGTGTGTTTTGTCAGAGATAGAGATCAAGCTCAAACACAAGCAAAAATCATTGTTCATGATGGAAAGAAAAACACAAATGCACCTACATAACTAGCAGAAACTAGTTACTGTGGCTTACACCTGCTAGCTTGGATGGGTAACGTTGATAAAACCTTAAATAAAAATAGAATGACCTTTATGTATATTTAGATCTATGCAAAAAACAAATTTTTGCATTCAACTTTAGCCTGCATCAGGCTCTGTTATTGGATGAATACTGCCTCATTGTTTTTTTAAAATGGATGGTTAATGGACTGGTTCTTATATAGCGCTCTTATTCACCCATTCATACAAGCACTTTTTTTCTACATCTAAGTGCTTTCTATCTAACATTCACACTCCAATGAACACATCAGGAGCAACCAAGGATGTTTTGGCATGCAGACTGGAGCAGCCAGTGATCAAACCACCAACCCTCCGATAAGTAGACCTGCTCTACCTCCTGAGCCACAGCCTGTCTGTATTTCTGTGAGGTTGTAAGACAAATTGCAGTGTAGTGATGCTAAACAATGAATGAAGGGTGCACTTTATCTTCCCAATGGAAAATTATTTGTTTTGTTTTTGTTTTCTCTGTCTGTAGGGTTTATTGTCACTATGGCTACATATGTTGAACTTCTCCAAGTTTGGATTGTTGCCCTGTAATACATTTCCTCGTTTTTCCATTTGCATAAGTATATATTTGTCATAAAAACGTGAGTCAATGAACATGCATTTTAGATTTTGTTCTATTTGCTTTGATCCATGATTTCGGCTCACTACAACTCCTCCACTCCTCTCCCTTCTTACTGAAGAGTGGAGTGATTGTTGAAGCCTGAAAATGTCATGAAAATAGGCCGTTTCCAGCAGCACATGACAGTGAAAGTCACTGACTCTGACTTACTCTGCAACAGTCAGGTGCAACTGCAGCAGTGATACAGGTAAGTAACTCACAACGTTGTTTCATATGTGGTGCAGCAGTGTTACAGTTGACATCAAATTAAATAACTTCTGAACACTGTCTCCATTTCTTGGTCATGCATCCGTCTGAAAGGGTCATTATTTAAGAAATACATGCAACAGAAAGGCCACATTCCAGCACTCGATCACTTTATTTTAGGTCTATACTGAAAAAAATATATTTATATTTTAGAAAAAAAAAAAAGAACTTCAAGCCTGAGACTACTGATCCATAAAGTCTTGCAATATAAAAGATAATCCAGACGTAGTTGTTGCAGATGACAAATATCTTATCCAGTACAGCTATTAATACAGAGGCCTGCAACTGCACCTCTGGAAATTTCCATTTCCATTTAGCAGATAGGGGGCTGCGTCAGGCAGGGCATCTGGCATAAAAATCTGCCAAATCAAACATGCAGAGCTACCCACTGTGGCGACCCCGTGTGAATAAGGGAGTGGCCGAAAGTAGCTTCTTCATTTAGCAGTATTTAAGTTTTTGTACCTTTCCTTCAACCCGTCATTCTTTCCCTTGAACCACAGCTGTATGTGGAACCGATTAGATAACCTAACATAACATAGCAAACATTTCTTCTCTACAATCAAAACTTGAAGTGAGGAATTTTACCTGCATCCCACATACAACACAACTTTCTTGCCCTTATGTTTTTCTATTATGCTGCACAAGGTGTCTGGTAAACTGTTAGGAGCAGATGCCAGTGCTGAGGAATGTGACTGGGTGAGTTTTGTGGACTTGCAAACAAAGATGCTGAAGGCTAGAGCTTCTGAAACAATTCCCCCCAGGCAAATTCTTCAGCAGTCATTTGTCCTGATGGATGACATTCAAATGAATTCAGTTCAGTACGACTGTATGCAGCAGAACTGAGATAAAAAAATCAGTGAATGAATGATTGAATCAATCAATCAATCAATCAGTCATATCATATCAACACTGATTGAACCAAAACACAAAATGAATGACTTCATTTCAACTGATATGTCACCTTCTTTCCTGTCTTCCTCATAGCGCTAATTGATACATTTACCCCCACGCCTTCTGCGGTTGCAAGAGTAAGTGCTCCTACATTTTTTTCCCTTCACTTTTTAAAATTCTTCTAGTGTTAGTTGGAGGTAGTTAAAGAGGACCTAAAAAGCTCATTTTCACCAATTTTTGAATCTACTAAAGTAAAGGTTTCCATGATTCATTGTTCAAAATAGTGCTTCTTTAAGTTATACTGAGCCTTAGTGCAGGTTCCCAGTTTGTCCACAGTCCAACTTTCTTGGATGCTCCTCATAAACAGAAGGTTTGAACAGCAGGTGGGTGAAGCTGCTGTGCCTGAGTTGATCATATTAACTATTCAAAACTTGTGGGGATCGGGCTTTCCAGGCAGTGGCACCAAGGTTGTGGAATTCTCTTTCACTGTCTTTATGCTGTACAGACTCCACTGACTCTTTCAAAAAGCAGCTGAAGACATTTTTATACAGTCAAGCTTTTAATTAACTTGGTATTTTATGTTATACTGTGTTCTATTTTATTTTCTATTGTTACATGTTATACTTTTTTTTCTTATGTTTTATTGTTAAGCGCTTTGTGATTTTTATCCTTGAAAAGTGATAAATAAATTTTACTTACTTACTTACTTTGACATTATATAGAACTAAAAATAAAAAAAGAAATCTCTGAAACAAAGTATTTAGAGCAGTCTTGAGTCTACAGTAGATGACCTTGTTTTTTTTTTAACTCTGACCATCTTTTATATTATTATATTTATTTATATATTTATATATAACAGAAAACTGTTTAAGTATATTGAAATCAGTAAAATCCTTTTTGTAGTACAAAGCCAACCAGTCCTCCTAATCAGATATGAAAAGATTTGAGCTGCGATTGCATGATGATATGAAAACTATGAGATTCATCTGATAAAAGATTGTTTCAAAAACAATACAACTGACAGTTAATTTGGGTTTGGTCTAAACACACAGGCATGACTGTGTGTGTTTACAAGAAAAAACAAGTTGTGTTGAATGTTGCTAAGAAACAGGATGCAAACTGCACTGTCCCATGTCAAACACTTTATATGACATCCCTTTTTCTGTAAAGGTTTTGCAACATTTATAAATTCCAGATATCGCTTCTGCCTTTGCATATCAGAGGAACAGTTAAAATATTGAGATTTTTAGAGATTTTTATAATGAACTATGGTAATTTTTGTGTTGAGGCAGCTGTCCATAAAGCATCAACTTTCCAACCAAGTGACGCAGAAAGTATAATGCAGGGTTGATGACGTGCATTTACTGTAACCACACTAATTTCTCAGACCTGTCAGATCACACTTAGAAGAAAAATAAACAGAAGGTATTTTATCCTGTCAGTCACAGTGTCAAAGAATTGTGTTAATGTGTGTGGCAGTTAGTTTCAGTGAGGTGTAGCTGGCTCAGAGATTTGTCATGTGAACACACACACACACACACACAGCCACACACAAACATACTGTAATTGAAATCCTACCTCTTTAACATTGTGAAATGCCCTTAAGCCCTCTGGAATATACTCTTCATCTCATCCCCTCCACTTCTCTCTCTCTCATACACACACACACACACACACACACACACACACACACACAGAGAGAGAGAGAGAGTAGAACGAAACAGAGAACTGGTTTAACATTATTGGAGTTCAGATAAATTCAGTGAGAAGACATCCGTCGTACCCGTGCCTCACTTTTCTGTCTGCCACAAGATTATAAAATTGATTTCACCCTTTGAAGGAGACCTCAGGTAATTACCTGTTTGGAGGAGGAAGACAGGCAGGGAGATAGACAGGTTACAATGATGTAAAAAAAAAAAAAAAACCCCAAAAACCCTCTCATCCACTCACTTAATGCATTATAGATACTGTCTGTTTCATTTGAAACTATGGCCAGATGACAAAGGATATGCCACCATAATGTATCACCAAAACAGTTTCAATCCATCTTGGCTCTGAGATTCTCCACATCTTTAGACCGCTACCTAAGTATGGAACACCATTCTTCCATAAGATATTTCCTCATTTGGTGCTTTGACAATGGTGATGGTGAGTCTTGTCTAACACGCTGGTAAATTTGGGAAGACATCTGGTGACTGTGAAGGCCATAGCAATATGAGTGATATGAAATCATTTTCATCCTCTTCAAATCCCCCCTAAAAAGACCCCTTGTATGGATGGGCACTGGCATCCACAAAGAGACCACTCCCATTACAACAGAGATGCTTCATTATAATAGTGATCATGTACAACAGCTTATTGATATGCAGTTCCCTCTATGGGACAGCTACAACCAGATAATGCCAGCAAAGTGTCCCCAGCAGCATAACAGAGCTACTGAATCCAAGGTCAAGGGTGTAGATAGAAGGAAAAAAGAAATACATTCTTACAAGTTGCCTGGGACTGTATACAGTATTCAATTCAATTCAGTTGAATTTTATTTGTATAGCACCAAATCACAACAACAGTTGTCTCAAGGTGTTTTATATTGTAAGGTAAAGTCCCTACAATAATCAGATGACCCTCTATGAGCAAGCACTTGGCAACAGTGGGAAGGAAAAACTCCCTTTTAACAGGAAGAAACCTCTGGCAGAACCAGGCTCAGGGAGGGGCAACCACCTGCCGCGAATGGTTGGTGGTGAGGGGAGGGAGACAGGACAAAAGACACACTGTGGAAGAGAGCCAGAGATTAATAATAACTAATGATTAAAAGATAAGTGTTGTATAAACACATGGTGAGTGAAAAAAGGTGAGTGAAGAAGAAACGCTCAATGCATCATGGGAAGCCCCCAGCAGCCTAGGCCTATTGTGGCGTAACTAAGGGAGGGTTCAGGGTCACTTGATCCAGCCCTAACTATAAGCTTTATCAAAAAGGAAAGTTTTAAGCCTAATCTTAAAAGTAGAGAGGGTGTCTGTCTCCCGAATCCAAACTGGGAGCTGGTTCTACAGAAGAGGGGCCTGAAAGCTGAAGGCTCTGCCTCCCATTCTACTTTTAAATACCCTAGGAACCACAAGTAAGCCAGAAGGCTGAGAGTCTGAGTAGCATCTAATTAAAATGAATAAGAAGTATAGTCCATCAAATTATGCATGCTTCCTTAAAATTTAAAAACTGAATTCAGTATACTTTAAGATTGACTGTATTACCTAACTAAAATGAAGTATTACGCAAACAGCCAAATTTGCCTACTCACTACTTGATTGATAAATGCCTGTGTGAGTAAGTCATCAATTACTCCTTTGAAAAATGCTGCACAATGTCAACATCCATAGAGTAAATTGATGCCACACACTCAGCCTCCAGCTCTGCAGATCACATGACTCTGTTTACAGACAGTGATGACACACATCTTTGTTTTCCCAGTTCTTCTCATATGGGCATGCATACAAAGCGTTAAAAAACAAGTGAACTTTCTGGTTAAAATGTTATCACTGTGCTGGTAAAATGTTAAGTGCTGTATAATTACTGTTTGTTGATTTCCAGTGTAATATCACACTTCTTGGTACAAATAAGCTAAAAGAGAAACTAAATAGCAGGTCTAAATGTGAAAAATAAATATTCAACTCATTAAAAAAAAAAAAAAAGAAATCATAAGAAATGAGCACAAACAAGTACTATGTACTTGAAATATTGCTCATATGTTGGTGTCAGGTTATCCCCACTCTACTCACCCCATTTTACTCTTTTTCATCCTTTGTTCCACCTCACTCATTGTTTCATCTCTTAACCCTGTGCAACTTCTTCTCTCATGTTCTCGTAATAGGTGTAAACTAATGCAATTCCACATCATGTCATGACATTTACACTGTGTGCCTCTTTACTTCTTGCTGAATGAACAACTGAACAGAGTTCTAATGAAGTGCAGGCAGTGACTGGAGTTGATGGAAACGACTGCCGCAAACACAAAACACAATACAGTCAGTGTGAGAGACACAAGAGACAAGACTTTTTTCTCCCCATCACATCTGTCTTTCTGTACTTCTCCCATCACCCGTAATCCAAATACCCATCCCAGTGTTAAATACCTCTTTTGCCCTGTTCTGCCTTAGTGCCTGTTGAGAACCCACCCAATAATTGTTCCGAATTATTATCAGTTTTCTGTAGGTCAGATTTAAACCAAAAATACATCTTTTTGATTACATTTTTAAAAACTACTTAACAACTCTTTCATTGCCTTTACAGCACTGAAAGCTGTGATAATCAGTAACACCTTGCAGCAGCAAACATGCAATAGCTTTTGGGCAGTAGAGAACACGAAGCAACAAATATGGTTAGTAAGTATCTCCTGCTTTTTAGAAAATCTAAACATTTGAATGTAAAATCTCTTTAAACCCAAAGCTGTGTGATGAATTTATCGAGAGCAAGGTGGGCAGCAAGTGTGTAAGAAGTGGAATAAATAGGTTAAAGATTTTGCAACAAATTTGGATCAAACCATCAAATTTACAACTTTTTGGACTTCTCGCTGGTAAAATCATAACAAACAGTAGAGCTGGGGAAAAAAGAGGAAAGAAGACAAAATGATTAGATGGCAGAGTGCCACCCTTTGAGTGTCCAGCCCAGGACAGCCCAGACTGGGAGCATGGCCAAGTACTTGAGTGGTATTACACAAAAAAAGGGGTATTTTTACACATTTGTCTTGAATTCGTGCCAGCTGAGAGGAATTTATTGTAATTTAAAAGCACATTATAAATATTAGCTGAAGTGTGAAAATGCTGTGATGGGCATGATACCTGAGATGAGAGCTGGTATCACATGACTATCCATAACAGGAAGGCGTGTGTTGGATGTGGTGTCACATCTCACCTGGGGGAGTTGCATTTGACAAATCAAACCGCTTCACTGCAAATATTTGCATGTGTGTTTACGCTTTATTTTGTCAAAACGAATGATAGTTAATGCCAAAAGTTGAAAATATCATTTTGGTAGGTGCTGTGTTGCTTTGGTAACAGAAACTGCACGAACCACTTAGAAATAGCATTTCACAGGAGGACGCTGTGTACCTTGGCAGCACTCTGAGCTAAGTGTTGTTGCCCCTAACTGCATCCTCCATACCATCACCAAGGAAATTACGCATGATTTTCTGTAGGTATTCTGTTAGAGGACGACCTCGTCATTTAAAGCATAGGGGTTAAACAGCAGCCATGCAGCCTCTAAGATATTACCGTCACTGTTCTGGATTATTTCCTTTGTTGCCTTGAAGAGAACGCTTAATCACCTTGAACAAGATCTCCTCTGCCATTGACCACTGAGCAGCTCAGGACTGTGTATGAGAGTATGTGTGTTGCCCAATCATTTGGAGCATGAAGAACAGAAAGAGTTTGCAGATTAAGGGAAGCTCAGGGGATTAAGGTCATTTTCTGTGTGTAAGCTGTAAATTAGTCCTGCAGTACCACAGGGGAAAAACATATCAAGTACGACAGTCCTGCTGAACTCAACTTACAAAATTAGATTGTCACCTACCTTCAGACTTCAGATGGATCACAGATTCAGTTTTTATGTCCCTTTAGAGCAATATTCCTGAAACCTGGAAATACTTTATAACCAACAGATGTTACTGATGTTCACATCTGGGGTCGTATTTTTGACATTGCTGATGTGCACTAATAAGAAATCTATGAAAGATGAAGCACTAATAACAGATTTAATAAACTGCAGGAACTGGAGATTGTTATGTAGGTTTAGTCCAAATGGGAGGCCAAATCTTGCAGGCAGTACTACAGAAAGGATAAAAGTGGAAACTGGCCCACTTGCATAAGCTAAAAATGTCTCAGTTTGATTGGATAATTTGCTATAATCCTTACACCGCGTGACTCCGTACATCAGCAAAACAAAAAGACAGTCTTCAGAACCATGCAACTGCTGCTTAAGTTGCTAGCTGGCTACAGCTAACGTATGTGTAAAGTTTGTGTATGAATCCTTATTAACTATACAACCCAGTAAATGTGCAAGTTGGGCAATTTTAACATATACATGTTGACAATTTTTCTTATTTAAAAAAAAAGGACTCCACTTGGCTTAAAGACTAAACACATTTCATCGAGCTCCACCACAGGATCTCATCATAAACAACTGAACCTATGGTTCAGTATGAATTAGAGTCACTAGCAAAAACCACCTGTAGGGCAAAAACCTGCCCTATGAGCAGTTTTTGCTAGTTTTTGCCAGGCCATTTTTTCACTTTGCTCATGTGTAGCACAGACATGTATAGTTATTTTATCTTGTTATTCATAATATCTTCATTATACCAATGTATATAATCGGATGACAAAAACTTGGTTGTTTCTAAACACTTAACAAGAGAATGATATATACATGTACACACACATATCCATATATATCTCAAGCTACACAGAAACCTGTTCAGTTTTAAAGACAAACAAACCTAATCTGTAAACCTTGGGTTTGACGTTTATGTGGAATACTGTGATGCTGGCAAGACACGTTTAACCTGTTATTTTAAAAGAGACATTTAAGGGACATAGTACATATGTATTGATTTCTTTGGTCAATAATGTAAGATCCTAATTGTAATACACATTGTATCCTACATCTTGGCTGTAGATCTAAATTTACCTTTATAGTCTTAAGAGCTTGAAAGAAGGCAACTGGACTTCTTTAAGTTATTTGTAGACTCATCCAAAAGGCTTCTTCAGAATGAATTGTTGTCTGTTAAGCTAGTGATATTTAAAAGTGATATTTAAGGACTTTATTTCTAATTCTTCGTTCTGTATTTAGTGGTGACTCAAACAAAATTCTGTCGCGGATATGAATTTTGGTGACTTTTAAGTTACATACAGGAAACATACGTTGAACATGACATGTGAAACAAACGCAAACAGAGAACATAACATTGCATTCGCAGGGAGATACTGAAATTAACATAATCTATATATATATATGAAAATCAAAATAATAAATAATAAAATAATAAAAAAAATATAGATGTTAATAATCACTGTATGTGTGATGATGATGACGATGATGATGTTCATGCAAAGTTTTGTTCATCATTATAGTAACGATATGGTACAATAAGCCAGATATGCTTCTTGTTACTGAGGTCCAGGAACCAAATAATTAAGGCTTTCCTCCACCAGGAAACCCTGTCTGAGCCCCATGGTAGGTGATTCTCTCATTTTCCATTGTTTTAGCTGATCTTTGGGGGCTAGCATACATTTGAGGTTAGCCTCTTGTTTCTCACCCTGTGATAAGTCAATAAAAGACATAGTTTGCTCCCACTGGTATTAGCTTTGGTTGCTTGAGTTGAGATTAATTAAGTAAATAAGTTTAGTTTAACTCTGTGCACACTTTAGAATGCTAAAGAAGACTTTAGAATGCCTCACCATCAAAGAACTACACTTGGTCCGGTGTCAAAATAATTTGGCCACATACATTTATTCATTTATGGCTCAAAAGCTGTGGTTTGCACAGCCATATATGCATTACAAATATTCAGAAGTTGGGTTTCACTTCCAATGACATTTATTCTGCCTCGTCATGACTCTGCTCTCTTCAGCTCCCCACTCTTATCTACTCATTTATCTTCAGTCTCCCTTTGCCCTTTCTATGTAGCATTTTCTTTGGGATTTATCTCTTCTAGTCACTCTCACACTTTTTTCCTCTCGTGTTTTCTAACAGCTCTTTGTTGGATGATTAGTGGCCTCTATGACTTGCGTACAGACCAATGACTGTGGAAAACATTGGTACAGACACACTAGACAGAGTAGGTTGTTTGCTTTGAGTACTTTTAATATAGCAGAGACTGGTAGCATTGTATTGAATAGGTTTTGAAAACAGTGGTATTATTTAGTGTGTGTATAAGTAAAAGTTGCCAAGTGTCCACTACTC
This sequence comes from Heterochromis multidens, assembly GCA_015108495.1. Lineage (NCBI taxonomy): Eukaryota > Metazoa > Chordata > Actinopteri > Cichliformes > Cichlidae > Heterochromis > Heterochromis multidens. Next base: position 25,125 of record VUQS01047489.1, read on the forward strand.
TGTGTGTTTGTGTGTGTGTGTGGTATTGTAAATGTGTGTGTTGAGGGTTCACAGTCACCACTGTTTAACAAAACCAGAATAGTGAGTACTGTATTTCAGTGAAGAAAATTCCTTTCTGTGGTCTGTTAGTGACTATCACCACCACTCTGTAACCTCCACTGACATTAAGACACAACCCAGTGTGAAACAAATAAATCCACATTGTCTAAAAAATGCTGTAGGCTGCAGAGCAATGCACATTCTAAAAAATATAATTCTACTCTTGGACATTTGAAAAACATGGCATACATTTCTTCTACTCTGCTTATAACCAGTGACTGTGGTTCTATGCATATTCAAATTAATGGAAGGATGGTTTCCAGATAAATTTCCAGTGGAATTGATTTGGCATAGCTACTGGATTTTGTGCCATACACATGAGAAAACATCCACAGCTTCTTGTGGCTTTAGTAATGAAGGCAGTTCAGGCACCTGTAATATAAAAAAAAAAAACTTAACCTATGATATGTTTTTGCTATTTGGTTTCAATATGCCTAACAACTGAACTCACACTAAGTAGTCATAAAGGTTGTTTTGAACTTAGTAAGTCGACCCAGATTCTACAGGTCTATTTCTAGCCTCATCATTAAAGGTACAGTCAGTCATTTTTTGAGTTTATTAAATAGAAAAAAGGAATGTTATACTCATAAATATACATTTATTAGTGTGTAATTATGCCTACCAACAAACTGATGCATTCTTATCAACTTAGAATTAATCTATTAAAAATACATTGGACTGGGCGCTGGTTTGTGGAACCATCTTGAATACAGTGGCCGGGATGGACATCGCCATTACGCCTAATTGTGTTTTATGTATGTGGCTAGAGACCGGCCACATCGGTAGTACGGTAAAGGCATAGGAGAAGAGAACTCGTAGGCGTTCATGTGCTGTGGAGGCAAATTTTAATGTGTCTGCACCTTCAGACTCAAGATATGAAGGATCATACCTTTGTTTTATCATCAGAGAAGTGTTCCACTTCACCAAAGAAGCGAATGTGACCCTCCCCTCTCTGGACAGCTGACAACGAGCCAGCTGAACAACAACAACAGCTGGTTGTAATCTAACATTATGCCAGGAAATGTTAGGCTCGAGTATCCTAAAAATCACACTTTCCCTTTGATAAACAGTTTGATTACATTCTCACATCGTATAACAATCACATCTTCCTAGAAGGTTTACTGACTGTCAACCTTTTGTACCTCATCCTGAAAGACAAATTAAAGAATGTGCAACAACATTATGGTCCATCAGTTATTTACCAAAATGCTGGAATGGTGCATCTGTCCTGTGAAGTGACGCTTCATAGTGCGTTCCAGTTGCAGTTGGAAGTCCAAATTTCTGAGTTCCTAGTCAGAATTTTCAACTGGAACGCCCTCTCAAGTTGGACTTCCAACTTGGAAAGTTGGAGCAGCCCCACCAACCCAAACTTAACGATCCAAGATGGTGGAAGTGAATGTAAACATTGGTAAAACTGTAAAGCTTTTAATCTGTACTGCTGCTCGATCCATGAACGTGCTGCAGCTGTGTTTTTAAGTGCAACAAAACAAGCATTGCGCTGTATTTCTTGTGATACATGAATGACTCTGCCTTGCTAAGGAGCAAAAACAAATCCTGGTTTTCCGTGCTTTTCTGACTTTACTACCGGAGTGATGTCACATCCAACTTCCGAAGCAAATTGAATACAGCATAAGAGTACCAGTTGTTATTTAATTTGTGCGTAACAAGTTAAGCTTATTGTAGTTTGTGTGTGTTTGCATAGTTATTTGCCTATGTATCTGCCCCATCATGCAGAGTGGTACACAGCCTATGCAAATGTGCTTGTATTCAGTCTGCCAAAAAAAGCACATAGCTCAAGTGGATTATGCTGTGCATAGGTCAAATGCTGATTGGTTGAAAAGTGGGCTGGAACAGGGAAGGAAGTAACACAAGAGTTCACCACGAATGGGAGAAGCGTGAAAAACATCAAAGATAATCGAAAAAGCTCAGATAGTGTTTGCAGTGGACACTTTTTTTGACATTTGGTTTCACTTCAGCTCTTTGTATACTATACCTTCACTCTTCTGAAGGACCAACAATCACATAAGCAAGAGCAGACCAGTTGTTTGTGTGCTTCCTGGTGACAATCGTTGGCAAAGTAGTCTGTAGGCTCTGCATAGAGGACCTATTATGGTCGCCATATGTGACGCAGCCCTGTCACCATTTACACCGGCGCTGGAGGCACAACAAACTCGCTGCAGTAGTCTCCTGAATGGCAAGTGTCGACACTCAGACAAAATGTCTGCTTTAGCGCTAGTTGGGTAGAAGAAGTTGAAATCAAAAGCAAAGAAAAAAATGTTTTTCAGACCTTTTTCTGGAAAGTCTCATCTTCTCAAGCTGTTGCAACATTTCCTACTATATAATCTGGAAATCTTGGAGCTTCTGCACTGATAAATTATAGACATGGCAGTAAAAACCAACACAGTTGTACAGTTGTGTCTTCAACCCGTCCTGCCAGCTGCACCACCCACGCAAACAGGTTTGAGAGGTGCACGACCAACCAAAACAACACCAAAGTGTGGCTTGCTCCAGTGGATGTGACATCACTTTTGGCATGCAATGTCGTTTGTGTGGGCGGCAACTGTGACTATAATGGGCCCATAGGACCAACAGAAAAGCACGAAAAAGCCAATACTCAACTTCACACAACTGGATGGCATCATTAGTGTATCGCCTCCTAGCCAAATGCAATGTTTGTCATTATTTTACACGTAAAACCCAGCTTCCTCCAGATGGGAGAGTGAAAGTACAGAAGTATTAGAAGCATTTCTTCAAAGAGTAAGTGAAAAAGAGTAACACGAAACACCTGGTTTTAATTACTGCTGATGTACAGTATATTACATTTGTTCTGACTTATGGCATAGAAACTGAACATTTAACAGCATTTCCTGAAAACCCTCTTTTGTCTGATCATTTCTTAATAACATTTAAATTTACAATAATGGAATACACAGCAGGAGGGAATACATTTCATTACAGTAGATGTCTGTCTTAAAGTGCTGTAACTAAGTTTAAGGATATAATTCCTCCACTGTTATCTTCAATGCCATGTGCCGACACAGTGCAGAGCAGCTACCTAAACTCTACTCCCACAGAGATCGATTATTTTGTTAATAGTGTTACATCCTCACTGCGTACGACTCTGGATACTGTGGCTCCTCTTAAAAAGAAAGCCTCAAATCAGAAGTGCTTGACTCCCTGGTATAACTCTCAAACTCGCACCTTAAAGCAGATAACCCGTAAGCTGGAGAGGAAATGGCGTCTCACTAATTTAGAAGAGCTTCTTTTAGCCTGGAAAGAGAGTTTGTTGCTCTATAAAAAAGCCCTGCTTACTATTCATCACTGATTGAAGAAAATAAGAACAACCCCAGGTTTCTCTTCAGCACTGTAGCCCAACTGACAAAGAGTCAGAGCTCTGTTGAGCCAAGCATTCCTTTAACCTTAACTAGTAATGACTTCATGAATTTCTTCACAAATAAAATTTTAACCATTAGAGAAAAAATTATTCATAACCATCTCACAGACGTATC
>VUQS01047490.1:0-11923 GCA_015108495.1 Heterochromis multidens
TAGTCGAGAATGACCAAGCTAAGATCCTGTGGGACTTCCAGATACAGACAGACAAACTGGTGATGGCTAACCAACCGGACATAGTAGTGGTGGACAAGCAGAGGAAGAAGGCTGTAGTGATAGATGTAGCTATACCAAGTGATAGCAACATCAGGAAGAAGGAACACGAGAAGCTGGAGAAATACCAAGGGCTGAGAGAGGAGCTACAGAAGATGTGGAGGGTGAAGGCAACAGTGGTCCCCGTGGTAATCGGAGAACTCGGGGCAGTAACCCCCAAACTGGGTGAGTGGCTCCAGCAGATCCCAGGAACAACATCCGAGATCTCTGTCCAGAAAAGCGCAGTCCTAGGAACAGCAAAGATACTGCGCAGGACCCTCAAGCTCCCAGGCATCTGGTAGAGGACCCGAGCTTGAAGGATAAAGACCGCCTGCGAGGGCGAGTAGGGAATTTTTTTTATATATCTATATATATCTATATATATATATAGATGTATATAAAAAAAAATTTAATTAATTAATTTTTTTTTAATACTTTACTGCAGTTCTTATTTTGTCCTTTTCCGAACACTTTTCACTACTTTAGAGCATGTTAGTATGTTAGTTAAAGTCAATTTAAAAAATTTAGAAAAGAAACAACAGGGGGATTTATCAGACAGCTCTGCCTCTAGACTAACAAATCTTATATGTGGTCCTTTAGGGTCGAAACCTGGCTGACTTGAGGAGAAGTATGCCTCGAGGAACGTTCAGCATCAGCACCACTCTGCGTCTGGGGCGCCAGATCCTGGAAGCCATAGAGAGCATCCACTCTGTTGGCTTCCTGCATCGTGACATTAAACCGGTGTGTAGCAGGGAGTTCGGTGCAGCAGAAGATAAACAGTATTTTCTTTAATCTTATTTTATTCCCCAGTACATATGTCCCCATAACATATTCATGGCACATAGTAATATTTGTATTTTATTGTCTCCATTACACTCTGTTACTGACATATTTTTTTTGGTATTGGCTGCTAGTATTGTTGCTGATTCAAGAGTTTGCTTTTTTTTTGTTTTCAGCATCAGTATTGGCTAGATGCCTAAAATCTTCTGAGCTACTGTCTTAAATTATATTCCATCACTGGAATACATCTGAATATGGATATACTGTAAATAGAAATTACATTTTATTGCACATAGATTTCACTCTTTTCCATCCTCGTGTTTCTGCTGCAGTCCAATTTTGCCATGGGTCGCTTCCCCAGCACCTGTCGTACCTGCTACATGCTGGACTTTGGTTTAGCTCGCCAGTTCACCAACTCTTGCCAGGAGGTCCGACCTGTAAGTGCCCTCTCTATTATGGCTTTTATACTGAGTCTCAAGGAGCAGTGTGTAGGATTTAGTGGCATCTACAGTGTAACCATATGAAAACCCTCTATCTCAAGTGTGTAGGAGAGCCTATGGTATTTATTAAAAATGCCAAACGTCTTCCATAGAGCCAGTTTTTTTTTTTTTTCTTTGTGGGCAACTCTGTAAACATGGCAGTACAACATGGTGGACTTCGTAGATGAGAACCTGCTCAAACTGCAGATATAAAGTACTCATTGTATGGTAGCAAAAACATGATTCACAACCTTTAATAAAGCTGGAGTTATCATTAATAATGATTATTAGAAACCAATTGTAAAGCTACTGAGTTCTCTTTCAAACCTCACTAGGTCAGAGAACCAGGGTTACACTAGTAACCAAACCTATTCACATTTAAACTGAATTGGATTCAACTGACAGTTGCTAGTTTCCTGTGGAATTTGCCACAGCTTTTTTCTTTAAAACTAGTTCTTTAAAACTAGTGTGAGAAACTAGTTATTAAAAGGAGAGTGATAAGAAGCAGCTGAAGTGAGCAGTCCTTCCCCTTCTTTAGGTCCAAACAACCACAACACAACTGAAAAATGGTCTGATAGGCACTGTTGCCTGGTGTTTCTTGCCACATAAGTTATTTACTTTTCACATTTAAGAACAGGAACATTTCCAGCAACAAAGGGTCTATCCCTGGAAAATAAGGACATCTCAGTTATGGAGTTTTTGTGTAGCTTATTGTTTTAGTCTTACAGTTATATCTTCACTGCTTCATTTCATACTGCTGCAGCAAGAAAAGCAGGAAACTCTGATAAATCCAGAATACAGACAAAGTTAGCAACTAGCTTTTGAACATAATGCAGATTTCACAGCTATGAAGACAGATACTTTTGTATTTTCTTTGCTCAAAGGGAGTGAATATTGAAATCCAGAACCAATACTAATCTTGCTCTGCAAATCTCTATACATAACTGGAAGCAGGTTTGTCATTACAACTTTATCAGGTGATATGCCAGCCTTGTTTATATGTCTTGTTACACTGCCCCTAAAAGTGGCCAGAATCTCAATAATGGTGGAAATGCTAAATAGTTTGTTTTCAGAATATCTACAGATCTGGTTTGAATCTAATCAGAAACAGATTAGATGTCATCACTATCAGCATTTAATGATTATGTCTGTCTTTATTTGTCAGCCCCGTCCAGTGGCAGGGTTTAGGGGAACAGTGCGATATGCATCTGTCAATGCACACAAGAATAAGGTCAGTATCTGCCAAGTATGTGATAGAGTTTTTGATTTATGCTGTCCTGCACGTGTCTTCCTATCCTTCTTTTTTTTGTTGCTTTTTTACGTGCTGACAATCAAATGTTATTCATTATCGTTAACTCAGAGTTGTTTTAATCCTGCAGGAGATGGGTCGTCACGATGACCTATGGTCTCTCTTCTACATGCTAGTGGAGTTTTTGGTTGGGCAGTTGCCGTGGAGGAAGATCAAGGATAAAGTAAGGACAACCAAAATCGATATCAGCACTGTCCTGGTAGCTCCAAGTGATGACATATATTTGATGTGTGTTTGTTTATGTTTTAGGAACATGTGGGGAAGCTGAAGGACACTTATGATCATCGACTGATGCTCAAACACCTGCCAGCAGAGTTTGGTGTGTTCTTGGAACACATCTCCAACCTTGACTACTTCACCAAACCTGACTACCAGGTGACAATGGGGTCTGATTTGCATTCAATAAAGAGTGAAGGTTTTCCTGTATTACCACTTGGTATTTCAAAGTACATTTTCCAGTATAGAAAGATCTGCTCGAGTTTATGCGTGCCTGTATATTTTCTGTTAAATTCTACCCTGAATAAAAAGTCACGAAAAGGTTGATTATGATGATTTGATGTAATTTTGTGTTGTTGCAGCTGTTGATGTCCGTGTTTGACAACAGCATGAAAACCTACAATGTCGTGGAAAATGACCCCTATGACTGGGAGCGGACCACTACAGATGGCACGCTGACGATTAGTGCCAGTACCACAACACCTCAACATCACACTCGCCTCACTCCAGCACACATGGGGTATGTTTGCAGTGAATACATGTAGAATTTTTCAGGAATTATTTAGTTTTTTTTTTTTTATTAAATACAGAACCATGTTTTATGTAAGTTTTCAGTAACTTCACATGTGGCTGCAATTTCTTGCCAGCTTCTTTTTTTTTTATAGCTTCAGAGATATTAAAAGTGTGTGCACCATCTTTTTGTTGCAGTATGGCGAATGCGTCCCTGATCCCTGGTGACCTGCTGAGAGAAAATACAGATGAGGTTCTGCAGGATGAGCAGCTCAGCGACGTGGAGAACAACCCTGCTCCCGAGCGTCTGCCGGGCTCTCCCCTCCACCCACACCGCAACCAGGAGACTGATGTCTGGGAGGAGCTGGATCGCAACCGTAACCGCATCAGGACAGCTGTCTGGAAGGTAAAATGCAGAGGAATAAACTTTATTTACATAAAATATGGGAATTGAACTCAACCTGCTTCTTTGGAAATAAGTTACATTGGGAAAAAAAAAAAAAACACTGTCTCCCACAGACAGCAGCAGAGGAGGAACACAGCAACAACCAGGGCAACCAAGGGCACCAGAGCCCGTATACTGGGCCAAGCCTGGGTTCCCCTGTCAAACTGCACTCTGAGGTGGTGGCTTCAGACCGTGATGGCCCTCTGCTCAGGAAGCTCCGCAACATCCACAGCTTTGAGCTGGAGAGGAGGCTTGGCCTGGAGTCCAAGCCTAGTCCAGAGCGCTTTGTGGATGCCTGGTAAGTCTACAAAGTAACCAATCCTTGTATTGCATGGATTGTCAGGATGTTTCCTTTTTTATCTAATTTCACCTATGGGTAGATTAGAAGGTTGATTTTTGCATTTGTCTTGTGTCTCTTCAGTTCAGCAAAGCAGCAGCTAGGCACCCAACAACAGGAGAAGGACTCTGACAGAGCTGCAATCATCCCAGTAACTCAGGCTCAAGCTGTAATTGCCGGGGAGCGTCCTGATAGGGTTTGGCACTATGATGAAGAGTTTCTATCTGGTGCTGGTTCTCCTAAGCCAGCTTCCCCTGGATCGTTAGAGCAGGGAGAGGGGGCAGCCAGCAGTGGGGGCTTTGTGGCCCTCAATTTGAGCTCTGGGAGGCAGGACGTTGACTCAAGGGAGTGGGTAATGGTGGAGCGGCCTAGTGGGTCCCCAGGAGTCAAGGCTACCACCAGCCCTTCAGAGGAGGATGAGGAGCCGGAAGTGCTACAACCAGATGAACAGTGTCCTGGATGGGAAAAGGGCAGCCGAAGCCCTAGCTCTGGCAAAGCTAAACAAGAAAGCATGGCCTCTTTTAAAGGAAGTGTAAAAATGGACAAATTGGAGCTTAGTGTGGGCCCTGCAGGGGCCTTGCCCCCTATCACTCCAACCAGCCCAGCTGAAGCTCTGGCTGAAGGAGTCCTCACACAGGTAAGCCCTTTCATTTGAATACCATCTCATAACATGGCATACATAATACTGACTGTAGTCAGCATTTTACAAAGTTAAAAAGCTGCACAGAGTCAGAGTTCTAGGTATAGAACTTAAATGCTAATATCATACAACAATCAGAGTGTCACCAGCTGCATCTTGCTGTGGTTTGAAGCCAAATGTTACTGCTTTATGTCTGCTCGCTTCTTCACTTGTGTGTATTTGTTAGAAAAAGATAGTTGTAACACAACTCAGAGCTTTTTATCAGATCACAGCATGGGAGAAAGAGGGCCTATGACTTTGAAATTCACTTTCATTTGCTGCGGATATAATGCATAATTTTACCTTATTTGCAGGCATTTGTGTTAAGTTGTTGTTTTTTTTGTTTTTGTTTTTGTTTCTGCTTCTCAAATGAAACGTTTTATTTCCAAAATATGTTTTGATTTGCTCAGCTTGAATTACTTTTTTGCTACTTAGCTATTCATAACATCCCAGTAGCCTATTGACTCCAGTTCCATATTGCTGTTCCGTCTCTGAGTTTAACTTTGGCTGATTTTAGTCAAAGTCTTAAGCAACTTTTGTAACTACTATGAGAATGGATCTGCTGACTGTCCCCTGACTTTCTCTACAGCCAGAACTTCTATATCCAGGTTGAAAACATACACTGCCTTACCAAAACCTCCCTGACTGGTCTCATTCTTTCTTCACTAGTGTATGCAAAGTATGCAAAATTACAAAACTTTTTTAATGATCCTTTCGTCAGTTTAAGCTCTACGTCCTGCTCCCCACAAGTGCAGCCTGCTTGTCCCACCTCACAATACTTCCACTATACTTCCTCAGTCCCTCACAAATCTCACAACCCCTCCTCTCTCCACCTCCCACTTCTTTCCTTCCCGTCTCTTAGCTCCCTACCTCTCCTCCATCTCTGCCCGAGGAGGTTGCGATCCGGACATCCAGCCCCATCCCTCTGCGCTCACCCAGCCCACACACCCTCCTGACCACCTTGTCGGACCCATTGCACCAACGTCAGCTGCCGGCCATGAGGCGCAGCCAGTCCGCCGACCAGCAGCAGCAAGAACGCCCCTCCTCTTCCTCCTCCTGCCACGCCTCCCTACCTCTACCACCAAACCCCACCCCAAGCACCCGCTCACCCTGTCGCAGGAAATTGCCAGCCATCCCCGCGGGTGCTGCCAACACCAAGTTTCCCTCAGTCATTCGCATCACTCGTGCCCAGCTTCAGCAGGTGATGAGCCCATCACAGTCCTGTAAAAACAGACCTCCATTCCGCTCCCTCTACATCAGTAACAATACACCGGCTGTCAACATTTTTGTTCTTTTTTTTAAATTGTTTTTTTTGTTTAAGTTGCTGGTTTTGGCTTCTTTTGTTCATTTGGCTTGCTTATTGTGTTGCTGTCAGGCAGCTCTCTTCAGAAACCATGAGGGGCATTATGCAGGCCAGACAGAGCATGGGTCAGATTTGTCCTTGTGTCTGGACATGTGTTCTTGTGATCTGAATAGGGTTTGTGTGTTTGTCTGATTGTGGCATGTGTGTTTGGAATGTCGAGTCATGACTACAGGTTGCATGGTCTCTTTTGTTTCAGATCGTCTTTGTCCTCTCTATCTTTCTCTTTCTCTCTCTCTCCCTGTATTTGTTCCTCACCCTCTCTTCGCTGAAGCCCCCTGCGAAGTTGCGTGAACGTTTCCTGTCCTACTTGCCGGTTTAGTACTCACAGCTTGACTGACACTGCCATAGCACTTGTGTGTTTCGGTCTGATAATGGTAGCTATGGTATTGCATGCTGTTGCCAAACTAATCACCATTTATTACCACATATTGTAAAATTCTTCAGTGTTCACACATCTGCATTGGGCTCTTGCTGCAGATCTACAGCACAACTCGCCATGTTGTAGTCTATCAGCAACAGACCTTTGACAATTAGAATATTACTGCCATTTTTAGTGTTTTTTTTTCTTAAATAACACCTGTGTCTTTCTCTTCCCTCCCATATCTCCATCTCTCCCTCCCCCCCCCTCCAGTTGACGGCTCAGCGTCCCTCTGGGCTTTCCTCCCAGTCAGGCTCAGACAGTGTCCCACAGTGTCTCCTGCTGGAGAGGCGTGGTGAAGCTGAAGCTCAGCAGGTTCAGGAGCACACAGTGGATATCAGCTCCCCGCAGGACCCCCATCCAGGGTCACCAATAGACCCCCTGGCTGAGACGCTGGTCAATGGAGACAGCCACACCAAAGCTCAAAGCCCTGTGCCAAGCCGCATGTCTTCCCCATGCTGCCCTCGTTCACCATGCTCACCTCCTCCACGCTCAGCGTCCTCCCCTCGCTCTCCTCACAGCCCTGTGTTTGCCAACGGCCGTCTTTCACCTCCTGTTAACAACCAAAGGGATTTAAGTAATGGAGCTTTCCTCAAGCTAAAAGACCCAGAGAATGATTCTGTCTCCACTCCCTATGTCACAGAGCCTCAAAAAAAGGGGGAGGAGGGTAGAGAAGTGAACCTGGCCCCAGAACAGACCACTAGCCCAGCCTCCTCCTCCCCGCTGGCTGCCCCACGTAAAGACCCTATCCGCAGGCAAAGTCGAATCCCTGTGCTGGAGCCCTCTGCCCTGCTGGAGCTCCCTCCACCAGGATCTGCCAAGGAGAAACTCCTACAGAAGAAAGCCAGCCACCAGGGCCAGGTCCCCTCTCCCACTGCCTCGCCATCCCTCTCTGATAGGCGTGGTCCAATGGTAGCCTCCCTCGCTAGGGATCCACTGTCCTCCACCTCTGACCGCTCTCAGGAAGAGGACTCTCTTATGGGCTCCCGTTCTGACCGCCAGGGAGACGATGCTCCATCTCTCTCCTCCTCCTCTAGCCCGCTGTCCCGCAAAAGCAGGATCCCTCGTCCCGTTCAGGCAGCCTCTTCTGCTGAGCAACTGGCTGCTCAATTCATGCCGCGTCCACCCCCTGGAAAGCCACCTTGCCGCCCCACAGTGGAGGGCAGGTAACTTGTTGCATTGTATCTTTTACTGTCATTAATATACTATAAAGATATTGACCATTTTATTTAAGTCATGGCAAGAAGTTTGATTTATCTCCATTTCCTGGATTGCTGTAAAATATGACTCGCTGTTTTTCATGCTTCACTCAGGCTTAGGCGTTACCGCATCCGAGCTGGCAGCACCAGTGACTCAGAACTGCTGACATGTATTGCTCAGCTAATGCATGGCTCCCGTGGCTCCCCCCTTCACCACCGCTCCTCAGCCCAGCATGGAGGCTCCAGGATGGGCATCTGCAGCCTGACGAGCTCTCCGCACCACCACCGCAGCTCGAGTGCCTCCCCCCGCAGCTCCTCCTCCCTGCAGCGCTCGGTCAGCTCCTCGCCCTCCCGCCACGAGCACCGTGGCAGTGGGGGAGGGGGCTGCTTTGGCCGCAGCCGCTCACCTCCTAGTTTCTCCGGCTCACCACCTCCCCGCCGCTTCTACCCCCACCACCAGGAGACTTGCTGTAGCCGGCAGGCACGCACGGGCCCGTTCCACCTGTCTAGAGGAAAAGGCTGCAGCCGAGAGGGCAAGTGCTCCAGCAAGCTCAGTAGATAGATCCCCACCAAGTTGAGGTGCCATAGCAGCGAATCAGAAGTTCTAATAGGATAGACATCAGTCAGGATAAAAGCCTGAGTCTTCCTGTATAATCAGTAAAATAGTCTGAACTTTACGCGTCTCACAGTTTCTCAGTGTTTTCCTCGCTCCTTCTGTTTGTCCATAGGCTTTGTCATTCAGTATGTGCCCAGCTTTCAAATACCACCCCTGTGATTGTAGTTTTGCAGTAAGGCTGCTGGACTTGAGGAAAACATATTAAAAAAATAATTTTAGAAATCTTTGTGGCAGAAGCTGAGATACCCAGAAATCTTAGTCCATTGAACTCCAAAAAATGCTGCATTTCTCAAAACTTAGAAGCATCTTTCATGACTTTGTGATGGAAGAGCCTCTGAGAACATTAAATATCTGTCACAAGCTGAATGATGATGCATGACTAGCAAACTGAACTTAAATTGTAGGAGTGCCCATTTACAATAGCTTACCAAACAGGCAATGTTGTGTCAGGGTCTCCTTTTTATGTTTACTATCGATGCTGTACAGCATAACAGCGGAGGTGTAAATTTAAACAGTTCAGGCAGAGCTGTAACACATAAATCAAAAGTTGGGCCAGTGGGCACATATATAAAAGTTACCTGATTATCCAACTTTGATCTATCCTGCACTGCAATATATAATAACTTATTTATCCCTAGCATTAATGCATTTGAATTATACTGATGGAATTTGCAACTTTAATTATTGGCCTGGGGTCAACTCAGATCAAGCAGGGTATAATGTTTTCTTTCTGCTAAATGTGAATGCATAAAAGCAGAATTTATGTACAGTTGTATTTACTGAGATATTTATTTTGATGCTTAGCAATGCTTATGACTCCTATCCTCTCATGTGTGATCGTTTGAAGTGTGGTTTTTGTGTCACTTGCATTAGTTTTTAAATTAAGGGATTGCTCAAAGTGACCCTTTATACAATCAGTCATGTAAAGTGCGTGAGGACACCCACCTTTTTGTGCCTACTGTGTTGTTGAGAGGAAATCTAAATGTCACACTGGATGAAGGAATTAGAGGTTAGACTTGTGAAGTTTTAGTAGCAGTAGTAAGTTTAAACGACTCAAGGTGCATTACTGATGTTCAGACACCGATGTTAGGCTCAGCGTGTGCCTTGGCACTTCAGGCAGCTTGAGGATTCACTCTGGTGTGTTTGTAATTAGGAAAAAAATAAGAGCCAAAAAACAGACTTGTGCCAGCGGTTATAAGACAACCCTTTTCATTAATGTATGTAGAAAAGGTAGCAACACAAATGTTTGTAAATCAAACACAATTTGAGCAGCAGTTTACTTAAGGACAAAGTAGCTATTATTTGTAACAGGAAATATTAGCTGTCCTGTGTGTGTACCAGGCCAGTGTTTGAGATAAAACTCTGAACAAATGTGAATTTCAGACCTCAAAAAAAAAAAAAAACTTTTTTTTTGTTAAATGTTATTGAAAATGGAGGCCATATGTACATATATTTCTCACATCAAAATGATGCTCCATGCCTCCACGTGCGAGAATGTTTTATTTCCGTTCCTGTTTCTCCTGCACCGGAGAATGTCTTTTATATAATGACATATAGTAAAGAAGCCAGAGTATTGTTTGTTTTCGTTAGTTTTAGTTGTTTTAGTTAGGATTCCTCACTGAAGCTCTCCTCCATAACCTCTCCCCATTCCTCTGCTTGTAAGATACTGTAAAATAACTTCAGCTTCCTCCCAGTGCTACTCTTTGCATGCTCAACAGAGAAAAAAATCAAAATCAATTACTGAGTAAAAAGCTGCATACCACTCATCATCACATGGCATTTACCTTGTCAAGATTTTAACTTAGCAGGGATGCCATTACCTGTCAGGCAAGCCAGTTTAATTTATGTGAATCTCTAGATCTCCTCTGACTCATATTAAAAATTTGTTTTCTTACCTGATGTTGGTTTTCTGCACTTCCTGCACCGATCTGGGATGATTCTATCATTGCATCATGCAACTGTCCTGACATGCAAAATAAAAGGAGAATAGACTTTCATACGTTTTATGGTCTTGCATTGTAACAACTCACGAGCTGAAAGACTGATGGTAGTCATAGGCCACCACATTGCCAAATATTTTGATAGATTTTGCAGTTTGAGTTGAGATGGGAGTATAAAGAGGCGTGCTTTTTTTGTAGATATTCAACATGCTCTTTTGTTTGACTCATGCAGATCTTGCAGGTACCTACGCTAGCCTCACAGAGCAGCTATGATGACTCATCCTGAAGGCAGACATCGTTCAGTCAGTCAGCCGCCTTAATGTCTCTTCTCTGCCCCTCTGTGCATAGCGAGGGATGACTGAGCCTTGTCTGTGTTGGAGATCATTCCAGTATTAGGCCAAGCCAAGCCTTTCTCTCTCTTATCTCTCGGTCTATAAATGGCATGTGCTACCATGCAAAGTATCGCCACTGAAATCAGTGCTGACAGACTTCTGTGTCAGAGCTGGAGCACTCCACTGTGAGAATGTGTGGACCATTTATTGATTGACTGGTTGAAATTGGAGAATTTCAGGGTGCATTATTCAAGGTGTGTTTGCAGTGTGATAGCTGTATGCTTTCAAATGGCTGTGCAATTTATACGTCGCCAGCGATCAGTCTTTGACTTCTCCCTCTTTCAACTCCCAATTTTAAGGTAATTCAAGGCTTCGAAGTTCAGAACGCTGTTGTGCAGACTTTTAATATATACCTGTAAAATATTGAAAGTAATATTTAAATATCATTATCATACAAACATGATATATATGCTAACAGGCTTCAATGAAAGGGAAGAACAGACACTAAACAGTGCTGCTGGTTTTAAAAGATAATCAGATTTCTTATCATGGTTTTTATTATTATCTCACATAAGTGGTGTGTAGTCGTAGTATTAGTGTTACCGTCCAGATGAGATTTTTCTTTGTCACTTTTGAAAGTGGCTCGCTAATAGAAAGTGTCATATTTATAGTAGCTCGTTGGTTTTTGCGGTTACACATAACCACAGACCAACAGAACAAACCCAGCTGTTTTGTTTTATTTTGAAAGGTGAGATGGAAACTAATAAAAGCTTTTGTGTGCACTAGTACACTTCTCATGTCATAATATTGAATTACTTGGTAATAACTTATAAATACTTGACAGAAATTATTTATTGTGACTTTTGCTAATTTTCCCATCCATCATTTTCAATTCAGTTGTTGGGATTTTTCAATGGTTGATATTTTTGTGTTGTAATGTATGTCATGGTTTTGAAATGTAACTGTACAGTCTCAAGGAAAGAATGTAACAAGTAGGAGTTTTGCATTGTATATACCTGTAATTATTTATGTTAATTCTATCATTTGTATCATATCAATGCCTTGTACAGTGTTTTGTTTCTTTTTGTTTTAAAATTATTTTCTATTTTATTTTTATTTTTTAAAAAAAAAAAAAAAAAAAAAAATTTTTATTTTTTTTTTTTTTTTTTTTTTTTTATAAAAAAAAAAAAAAAAAAAAAAAAAA
>VUQS01047492.1:0-14889 GCA_015108495.1 Heterochromis multidens
CACACCAAGCTGCTTACCTATTGCAGATTCAGTCTTCCCAGCCTGGTGCAGGTCTACAATTTTGTTTCTGGTGTCCTTTGACAGCTCTTTGGTCTTGGCCATAGTGGAGTTTGGAGTGTGAGTGTTTGAGGTTGTGGACAGGTGTCTTTTATACTGATAACAAGTTCAAACAGGTGCCATCAATACAGGTGACGACTGGAGGACAGAGGAGCCTCTTACCGAAGAAGTTACAGGTCTGTGAGAGCCAGAAATCTTGCTTGTTTGTAGGTGACCAAATATTTATTTTCCACCATAATTTGCAAATAAATTCTTTAAAAATCAGACAATGTGATTTTCTGGATTTTTTTTTTCTCATTTTGTCTCTCATAGTTGAGGTATACCTATGATGAAAATTACCGGCCTCTCTCATCTTTTTAAGTGGGAGAACTTGCACAATTGGTGGCTGACTAAATACTTTTTTGCCCCACTGTATGCAAGATATATCACAATGTACAATATAGAAGACCTCTCCAAAATCCCCCAAAAGGATTTTCACTTTGTGTTTGCTTAAGTCAAAATCTATCAGACACAATAATTGTCTAGTTTGAGTGTTACCATCAGTGCAGTCTTAAATTTGAGTTAAGAAGTGAAGCAACCTCACTTGGCCATACGTAATTTATGTTAATGTTTGTAAATAGACTATAAATAGCAAGCTGAAGCTCTGCATGCAAAAATTTACATCTTATCTGTATTTCCCTCTTACACATCTAATAAACCCAACCTTAAAGAAACTCTGATTTGTATTCATCTTGAAAAGAACAGACTTGAGTTGCCTGCATGAACTAGCTTGCAGTGTTTCATTCATCAACGGTTATGGTGTTGTCTGGTTGTATTTTGGATCTTAATGATTCTGGTTTAGGTGCCCTGATGTTTTGCAGAGAATGTCGTAAAGTGAGCAGTTGTAACATAAGGTTGCCTTTGTCTGTCTTTGTCTGTCTTTTCTTCACATTGCTGCCTTCTGTCCTTGTGCTGTTTACTGGTCTGTAACTGCATTTAAACTGCTCATCACAAGTGGTCAGTACAGTACAATAAAGTCACACAGGAAATTAGATATTGGTTTTACACTCAGCTATCGTGCTACTCAATAAAATTGACATAATGAACATTAGCTAATGAAATGCAATGAGTTCAGCTAATAATACCTAAAACAGGAAATTGATTGTGGGATACATATGGGTAAGAAATTTGTCTGGAATATGAGTGTGCCCATGCATGTGTGCAACTGTGAATCCATACGTGGTTTAAGGATGTGTTTGCATGTGTGTGTGTGTGTGTGTGTGTGTGTGTGTGTTTGTGTTTATATTGACATGGTTGTGTGTAAGTGTTTGACCTTTGCTAGGTATTGCTGATATGCCTAATCTATTCCAGTGTTAAGTAGGATACTGAGAAATGGGGCAGGACAAACCACAGTCCAATTAAAACTGAAGCTGTTGAATTAAGGGATCTTGAGAGAAATCTATACAACAGGGTGTACCAGGAGGTTTTGTGTGCATTTGTGTGGTCTGTGGTGAACCTTAAATAGACTCTACCAGTGTTATTGTCTGGCTAAGTCTCTCTACAGTTTGTGGAATTTTGACCAGCTTTTAGTCAAGTGTACTACTGTACTTAGTACATTCAGTCTGCACATTCCATTTTGTGTGCATCTTTGTCTGTGTGTGCGTGTGTATATGTTTGTGTGTCCTCAGCTCCCATTTAAGGCTGTAGACTAAATATCCGGGTGCATTTGTGTCTACCCTTGGCAGTAATTACTAAGACTATTGGAGCGTCACCACAGACCCACACACAGCACAAGCAACAACACACATGCACACAAACAGACAGACACATTGACTGGTAATTGCACACCGCCCTCCATCATCTTGGCTTCCTACAGGGTTCAGAGTCGTGTGAAAAAACAAAAAAAAGCTGGACACATGTATAACTGTAGAACAAATATGAAACCCAGTTTACATTTTCATCAGTCCTCTGTTCTTTGGTGCTTCCCACCAGGTGCCAGTTTATTAGCCCTCATCTTCACACCTCAATTCTCCTCTCATCACAGCTGTTCCCTCAAAAAGACCATGTTTCTCTTTTAATGCTTTCTCCTACTGGTCTAGTGGTTGAATTTCATATACAGTATATATAATGTGTATGACAGTAGTATACTGATCTGATAAAAGTTTTTAAAAAAGTGTGATTTCAGATTTGTCACTATTACCCTTGTACTGCAGATCAAATTCTTTGGAATCTAATGTTTTTCTGTAAATGCATAAAAATCAGAGGAGTGACTACAGGTCAAATCTGTTTAAAAGAGCCCCTATGATATTTGTAATTAACACATCATAATAATGCCAAAATTTCAAAAACAATGTTAGGTATTTAGGTAGCTTTGACTCTCTCAAATGAACCTTGTATTCTTATTTTATTGTCATCGTAAAAAAGTAATTTGAATGAAAAATAAAACATTCACTCCTGACCAGTATTTATACAGTGGCTCTTTTTTTCTCTTCAGGCTCGCTACTTCTAAAATAATGGCTCCTACATTCAAGTGCCTCCACTTTAATTTGAGTGGTATAGTAGGTCAAATAATATAAGTTAATAATAATGGTGCGCATGTGGTGTGGAAAGCTGAAGGGCCAGAGTAATTGGACAAATACTATACAGATAAAGTCATATAATCATTTTATGTATAACTGTGTGAATACTGGCTGAAAAATGTGTTACAGTACTGCCAAAGTCCTTCACCCACAGGCATCACTGGACATATTGCATCATCCCTTGTGATGCTCTCTTGGACCTTTACTTTTTTTCACTTTTTTTTTATTTTTTTGCTGTGGGGTCTCTTCATTTGTCTGACTTTCAGCAAGTGGAATGCTGCTTTGTCAGATAGAGATCTAGGGGTGTTTCCAGGCTTTTTAGGGTGACACGGGGGGACTGAGAACAAAGCAGAGGGGCCCACAGGAAACATATCAGAATATTTAATCAGAAATAAAATCAGTGTAGAAAACTGACATAACAAAAATTGGTGTGATTTTCAGGCTCATTGCAGCCCTGTTACAGATTTATCATGTGAAAAGTAGAGCTGAACAAGATTTTAAACATAATTTTGTGTTGTATAATTGTTTTTCAAAGAGGATTTTAGTATTTAGAATTTCCACTTTCCACTTAATTAATAGTTATGAGTGCATGAGTTGTATAATCAAAATATATTAAAAATACCTAAAATAGTAAACTAAAGTAAAACTAAATTGTTCAGAATCACATGCATTATATTGTCGAATCATAATTGTTGAGCCGACAGTATAATTCGTATAATTGATGTGTATATCGCTTTAATGTTGCAGCTGTTGATTATTTAATTAATTAATTATTATTAATTATATTAATATATAATTGATTAATATTAATAATTATATATTGCTGGGTAGCTTGATTTATAATAATGCAATTAATCAGCAAAATAATAGTAACTAAATCTTGTGTAAAAGCAGAAAGTAGCATAACATAGAATACTTAAATAAAGTACATGTACATAAAACTATACTTCGTTAAATTACTCAAGGAAATGTACTCAGTTACATTCCTATTTGTCCTAGCCATGCGCTCTTCCAATGGTGCTGGGCATTGTAAGATTAACAGTACTCTAGTCCAATGGCATTGGTGTGGGGGCAGGAGGAGGGGCCAATCATATTTTGGGGGGCTGGTGCCACCTCATACCCCCACTCTAGAGACATCCCTGCTGAGCCATTGAATGACTGGATGATATTCTACCTCTGCACTCTGAAAAGTTCTTTGGTTGCTTTGGCCATGTGCTTAGGATCATTGCCGTGCTTATCATCAATAAATGCCAATTTTCCATTTCCATGCACAAACCCACCACCATGGTTGATAGATAAAGTAGTAGTAGTGCTTTTTTTTCTCCCTATTTTCCTCTTTCCATCATTTTTATACAGGTTATTTTTGTTTCCTCAGTCAGAACTTTGTCCTAGAGAGGTGTTTTTGTGTTGTGGTCAGTCCTCTAAGGTTACGGTTATGAAATTCCCCTTTGATCTCTGAAAAAAGAAAAGAAAAGAAAAATAAATAACAGTTTCATCCTAGCAAGCATTCTTGACATGTTATGGAGCCACAATGGGAGTTTCTACACCATGCAGATTATTTTGTGATCCATTTGAGCTTGTTTGCCATTTTCTATTAATTCCTTTTCCTGCTTAAGCCAAAAACTGTTCTGAAAAGCAACTACCTTTGATATCTTTCTGATAAACATTTATCATTACCATCTTTTGCACTTTGGTGGTCACCTGGCTCTATACTGAGTCAAAACTCAACTCTTAATTAACTCTGAGCCATGTGTGAGCTCTTCTGTGCATGACCTAACCTTGAAATGACAACCAACTGTCTTAGAAACTTTTAGTAACCAAGTGTCAAGCCAATTACGTTTGAGCTTTCGCAATTTAAAGAACCGTATCTAACACAAAGTTCTTGCAATATTGATGTAACCTCAAAATGCAGCTATGGCTTGGCACTTTAACGTAGTATTCATTATTTTCCTTCAAATCAAATATGCTGAATCACAAAGCATGACGAACAAAAATCATGTAACTGCCCAAACATAGTACTGGAATTTATACTGTCTGCTATATCTATCAGTGACTATCCTGACATTTTACGAAAGTCAATTTAAAATTACTTGACTGATTCTTACAACCTGAAAGGGTGAAAACTTTATGCCCCAAGTGTAAGACTTTTTTAATATAAACAAATTACTAGCACCATCCTAATCCATAAAATGGGCATAATGAACATCAGCTAATGAAATGCAAAGAGTTCAGGCAATAATACCTAAAACAGGAAATAAATTGTGGAATACATAGGGGTAAGAAATTTGTTTGCAATGTGAGTGTGCGCATACATATGTGCAGTTGTGAATCCATACAAAGCAACCAGGAAAAGAAGCCAAAAAAGCTTATTAAAGGAAAATTAAATTCTTGCCATGCTTTTTTCCACTCTTCATCTCTTTTTACCTCTTTGCACTGTGTCTCTCTGTAGTTGAGTTTTGGCGGGATGCCATACAGTGGGAAGCCAGTGGGAGGAGGAAGGAAAAACTTTAAAGGCTGCATGGAGAGCATCAACTACAATGGAGACAACATTACAGACCTGGCCCGCCGAAAGAAGCTAGACACCTCCAGCTTTGTAAGGGAAATGTGAAAAGCATAAATCTAAACGTTTTGGAATAACACTTATAAAGGCAGCTGCCTACTCAACATGCTCATTATTGTCACACTGACCTGACTGTGGGGGCATATTATTCACTGAACCAAAATATTTTAACAGATTCATAATTAATCAGATACAACTGACCTGTCAGTGGCCCCTCCATGTGTGTCCTTGCTGTCTTTGCAACCGTTGCAATCATGGCTGCAATTTTACCATGACCTACAGTACAAAGACAGGAGTTCACTGCATTGACTATGGAACAGTTTGTTTTTAACATATCTTGATGGCACAAGAGGCACATTAAATGCCTTGTTTCTTTTCATGAAATGCACCCCACTTTTTCTGACTGCAGGATGTACCTTCAGCACATTAAGTGCCTTGCCATCCTAAAAATTAGCTTCTGAAAAATCGCTGATAGGCTGTAAAGTCTGACTCATTTCTCAGTGGACGGCCAGTGTATCTTCTTTGATCCCTGTTGAACTGATTGAACAAATGGTGGAACTAATCAAGTTCATTCAAACCACACCTGTAATTCTCTCTGATGACTTCAGACAGTCATTTATTTCTAATCAAAACAGATCTGCTCATGGATTTTACAAAGACACACACACACACACAATCAGGAATCATCTATAGTTGGTAAGGCAACTCAGTACTGTGTGCTTGCTAATGACTAGATTAAGAGCACAAGGTTGGAGAAATTCAATGATAATTAGTGCCTAAATTCCACAATAGTGTTTGTTTTTATCCAGCACACAAATTTCACCCAGGTTACTGTTTAACCCTGTTTCTCAGCACAGCAGTGCATTAGTTACCACTGTCGCCCACAACAAGGAGGTT
Source organism: Heterochromis multidens (assembly GCA_015108495.1). NCBI lineage: Eukaryota > Metazoa > Chordata > Actinopteri > Cichliformes > Cichlidae > Heterochromis > Heterochromis multidens. Next base: position 6,073 of record VUQS01047492.1, read on the forward strand.
CTCCTGGTCAGCTGGGCTCTTTCCGTTCGGAGTTTATATGTTATACATTTTCCTGCTTCATGGGTTTACTCCAGGTATTCCTGCTTCTTCCCAGAGTCCAAAGACATGCATATTAGGTTAATTGGTGACTCTAAATTGGCCATAGTTGTGGATGTTACATAAAGGTAGATAGTGTTGTAGTTAGTAAGACTAAAAAAGTTCAAAGACAGGTTCACTTAGAAGAAAAGATGTGTGTGTACAAGCTTCATCAGTCTTTGAATCTAGCTTCAGTCACAAATATCTGAAGCTAGATTCAAAGCAAAGCGTGGTGAATAAGTACAAGATTATTCACCACAGCGTTAGCTTTGTTTTTGACTTCTTTGTTGGACAACTAATTAACATCCTGTTGTCTATCTTTGTTCATCTTTCTTTTTCTAATTCTGTATCCTAACAGCGAAACCTGTCCTTCACCTGTGTGGAGACCCACACCTTCCCAGTCTTTTTCAATGCCACCAGTTTCCTGCAGCTGCCAGGTCGAGCCAATCATAACACGGCATCCGTGGGCTTCCAGTTTCGTACATGGAACCCTGATGGCCTCCTCCTCTTCAGTAATCTTGATGATGGCACTCTGGAGATCTCTCTTGAGGACAGCAAGGTTGCAGTTCACATCAATGTGACAAAGGCAGCTAGAAACTACCGGGTAGATTTATCATCAGGTGGGTTTACCTACAGATGCGCATAAAAACATGTCACTCAACTTACAAAGTTACAAAGTTTGTTTGTTTAGCATTATATTTATTATTGAACCATGTGAAAAAAAATTTATGTAGGAAAGTTCTAGAGAAAAGCGTTGCTACTCAACAGCCGCCTTGGTTATACCTCTGGGCAAGTATTTGGACAGTAACTTTTTGTTTTTGTTTTCCAATGAACACTGAGATGAAAACTGTATAGAACCATCAATCAGGTCTGATTACAAATCACTTAAAAAGTTTGGTGACTTTGACAACAAAATAAGGTTTAATAAGGTTTCAAATATTTTTTGTTATTTTCAACACAGTATACTAAAACGAACGTTTAATCTGATAAGTAAATATACCTACCACCTTACAGCTGACAGTTTTGCAAACCACAAGCACAACTGGCTCATATGTTTCCCAGTTTAGCAGTTTGGAGCAGTGTACTATGAAGATGAAACTGAAGCAAAAATTAATTCAGTGAAATTTCATGTGCATGATCCATGATTAATGTTGATTAAAGGGTTGATGGAAGCAAAATGCATTGAATTTTGAACAAAACTAAATCGGACTTTCTGTTGCATGTTGGGAGCGTTTAAACCAGCACTATCCTGAAGTGTTTCATAGATGTTTCATAATTTTATTTCTGTACTTGATTCTCTTATTTCTTCTTCGCTCTGTATGATGTCGGTTGGCTTGGGATTGGGGAGGGTGCTAAAATGGCTCAGTTTGAGACAGAGGATGAACTTAGGGGGTCTCATCAAGTTCCAGTACAAGGCAATTAGTCACAATTTTCAAATGCTAATTTTCAAAGCTACTGTACTTAATTCCAAGAATAAAAATAATGAGCAGAAAATAAAGCTAGAATTTATTATTAAGGTAGAAACAAAAAATTTTGCCATAATACTATCGTCAATGGCTCTTTTTATTCCATTTGTTTTACTCCTATCCTGCCACCTCTCTTGCCCTTCCCTTCCTCCCTTACTCTTATTTCTTCCTTCCCCTTCTTTCTTTCTCCCTCTCTATCTGTAGACACACTCATTTATTCTGTCCACTGCTGCTTTAATAGGCCATTATGCCCAGGGGTAGGGATTATTACAGAGTTACCCTCTAGGCTAATTGGGATTGAGCCCGCGATTACATCAGTATTACCAGAGTACATAGACACACAAACACATACCCGCACATGCAAACACATGCTCCCTCCTTTGATTCTGTTATTAGTATCTCTAAGAAAGAAAGCCAAACTGGCTTCTAGCTTCAGTGACACAGTGGGAGCTCACTAGACTTATAATGAAATGCTTAGTCCCTCTTAATGGCAAATATACTGGGGAGAGACGTGCAGATATGCACACACTGAGGAGCAAAACGAGAGTGAGAGAAAAGAGAGGCTTCTTACAGACACAACACCATCCAGTTTTCTTTTCCCACTGGGGATAATTTGTTTATGGAGCTGTTAAGTGACAGCTTATTCACACATATAACTATTTCCAAAAGATGAGATAAATAAAGTATTTCTTATCTTGTCTTATCTGTTTGCTTGAAGGCAAAACACACACACATATTGTTTCATTTGAAGCTTTTAACCCATGTAACTTTTTAACCATCAAAGACAGCAAATTCACCAAAGATGGTTCATCACAGAAAGTGTTTTCTTACTAAATCTCTGGTGTAAGGAAATGTGTAAGGCATGTGATTAATTACGATAAACAGAATTAAATCATATAATCTTTGAAATGCACAAAGTTGAATTGGATAAGTCTGTTTATTAACACAAATATCTAATCAGCCAATCACATGGCAGCAACTCAGTGGATTTAGGCATGTAGACATGGTCAAGACAACCTGCTGAAGTTCAAAGTGAGCATCAGAATGAGGAAGAAAGGTGATTTAAGTGATTTTGAACGTGGCATGGTTGTTGATGCTGGATGGGCTGGTCTAAGTATTTCAGAAACTGCTGATCTACTGTGATTTCCCAACACAACCATCTCTAGGATTTACAGAGAATGGTCTGAAAAAGAGAAAATATCCTGTGAGTTCTCTGGGCAAAAATGCCTTGTTGATGCCAGAGGTCAACTGAGAATGGGCAGACTGCTTTAACTGGTAGGAGGGCAACAGAAACTCAAATAACCACTCGTTGCCACCAAAGTATGCAGAAGAGCATCTCTGAACACACAACATGTCGACCCTTTAAGCAGATGGGCTACAGCTGCAGAAGACCACACCAGGTTCCACTCCTGTCATCTAAGAACAGGAAACTGAGACTACAGTTCATGCAAGCTCACCAAAATTGGACAATAGTAGATTGGAATAATGTTGCCTGCTCTGATGAGTCTCAATTTCTGCTGCAACATTCAGAGGGTAGGGTCAGAATTTGGTATGAACAACATGAAAGCATGGATCCATCCAGCCTTGTATTAACAGTTCAGGCTGCTGGTGATGTAATGGTGTGGGAGATATTTTTCTGGCACACTTTGGGCCCCTTAGTACCAACTTATCATTGTTTTCAAAACAGTCTACCTGAGTATTGTTGTTGACCATGTCTTTCCCTATATGGTATACCCAATTTCTGATGGTTGCTTCCAGCACGATAATGTGGCATCTCACAAAGCTCAAATCATCTCCAACTTGTTTCTTGAACATGACAGTGACTTCACTGTACTAAATGGCCTCCACTGTCACTAGATCTCAACCCAATAAATCACCTTTGGGATATCATGGAACAGGAGATTTACATCATGGATGTGCAGCTGACAAATCTGCAGCAACTGTGTGATGCTATCATGCCAATATGAACCAAAACCTCTGAGGAATGTTTGCAGCACCTTGTTGAATCTATGCCACGAAGAATTAAGGCAGTTCTGAAGGCGAAAGGGGGTCCAACCCTTTGGCACTAGCAATGTGTATGTTTTAAAGTTGCAGGTGAGTGTAATTTGAAATACAGATCCTTTAAATATATAAAACAAGCATTTTTGCCACCAGAAACTCATTCTTTAAAGCTCCATCAAACAATATTTTTCATCAAATCAAATGAAATGCTATAAAGATTGAGTTACTGAGAGCTTGAATTAGAGAAAGGTCTGTAACAAGCCATTTAGACTGAGAATTTTTTTTCCCTCAGGATCTATTGGATCAGACTAAGGCAAAAATGTAAACCAATATTAGACATTTACATAACGATAAATAATAAGACTCCTAATAGGAGGCATATTCTAAGAAAGATGAATCAATAGACAATTGTTCCACATTTTGATATGTAAAAGACCTTATCTAGTAGAATACATTGGGGCTCACTGATGTTTTGATGGAGGCCACTTTCTGATTTATTTATTTATTATGATTATTATTTATTTTATTTTTATTTTTTTGCCAAAGCTGCCTAATTTACTTTTAAGCACAACCTGGTAATTGGGGCATTTTTCTGAAAAGTAAATGGGCAGGTGCAACACAAGAAATAGGGAAGGCATATGAAGAAAAGGATTGTGAATAAAATCATCATATATTTTCATAACCTCATTCTTGCCACTGCGGGTCCTAGGTCATTAAAGTTCTTTTTTTTCCCTCTAACTGCAACAGAGCATAGCTCTTGCCCGCTACAAACACACACACACAATATAATCCACTGACAGAAGTATGCTTATTCAAAATATGTGTGTGTGCAGACAAGTAGCTGTGTTTGTGTGTGACAGCAACAACTTGCAGCAAAGCTGTTTGTGACCACTGAAAACATACTCTTCTGTTCTTTGAGAAAACTTCTGTCATTTCATCCGTTTATCTTGCAGTCAGGCAGATAAAGAGTAAAACAAAAGGGAACATGAAGCTTTTGGAAGAACACTTCAGGTGAGACTGTGGGAATCCTTTGAATAATGTTTTTGTGAGCGTGTTTATAGCTAGTTAATTCTCTAATTTTCCCATGATTTCACCTACTCATTAACTCTGTTTTCTTTTCTTTCACTCTCAACACTCATTTAGAACAAAACTAACAGTTTTGTTAGAGTGCAGCTGAAAAATGTTGTGTTAATGACCATGCAGCAGGGCCAAAGCATGTTTGGTATGTCCAAATTAAAATTTCATCTCTAATTTCCACATTACCTACCATGAAGATTTCCAATAAACCAAAGCCAATGAAAGAGGGTCTTTCTGTACCTGTAGCTGGTAGGTGGCAGGTATTTGAGTATGTGTTGAAGATGCTTTCCTCTGATCACCTCTTGATTAAATATTGAATTATTAGGCACCAGCATTGTTTCCATGGAAACAATACTCACTGTCTCCACTGCTTTTGCAGAGACCAAGAAATCTAATTTCCTATGAGATTCCTATGATACAAAGTAAAGAAATATATTTTATATTCCTGTTTAGTTGTCAAAGAAGATAAAACATGTAAGTAGTGGTAATTAAACTTACTAAACATCCCACTACATCTTCAGAAATTTTGACAGTATGATTAAGCTCTCTGCATTATACACCTCCATATTTTACTTTAGACGGAGACAAGCATCAAGAAGGCATAAATACATCAGATACTGAACTCAGGTTTTCCCCCCGATGCATCTATTTGAGTGTGAGCATGTGAACGTTAGAAAAAAAGCATTTGTATGAATGTGTGCGTGAATGGATGAATGAGGCTTGTAGTAAAAAAAGCACTTTAAGTGCTGAAATTGAGTAGAACCGCTATATAAGTACCAGTCTATTTACCATTTACCACTACACTATGGAGCTAAACATTATCGTTTAGTTTTACTTGTATGTAGAAGAATTGTTTATGTAATATTGAGCCCTTTTTCATTCATCAAATACTGTTGTTTAGTGAGAGATGTGGAAAAGGTGTCCTTGGGCATCAGTACTGACTCACTCCCGTCGCCTCATCTATGCGTGCATGTAATGTCATTCGATGGGCAAACCCTTTTTTATAAACCTACCCAAGTTTTTGTGCTGAAGCCTGCCAGTTAGTGAAAATGAAAATAAACAGAGAATGAAAACAAACTGCTTTCTCCAGATTTATAGTCTCATCATTTATACCAATGCCACCCCCCCTTCTTGTTTAAACACTAATTAAAACAGTTTTATTAGTGCCCGGATAACATTTTATAAATACTGTTTTATTAACTTTAACTAAAGTATAATTAACTATTAATTTGCTATTTACTAGCAATGGTTATGAGTATCACCCTTTTTTTTTTTTTACATGTAGCTGTTTTTGCACATGCTTTATATAATCTTTCCTTTCTGGGGTTTATAAATGGTTAATGTTATGCAAATATAACTTTTGAATCTGCTTTGCTTTCTCATCCTCAGTATTTTTTTTTCATTTATTGACTGTTCTCTTCATTATTTTTGTAAACCAGCATATTTGTTTGCATTATTTATATAACCAGGGAAATATATCTTCCCACAGAATCATTCTCTGTCAGAGGTAAGCCTCACTGCAAAATTGGACAAAGCCAGAGGCAGCAGAAACTATTTGATTCAGCCTCCTCCAAAGTTTAAATTTTTTGCTATGTTAAAATTCTGCATGTGCATGTACTTGCATGCATGTGTTCATACCCATCAACTTGGCAAGAAGTCATAAAATCAGTTCTTTTGAGACGCAGAATTGCCATCAGTCACACATGAGGTTACTTGCACAGTCCGAACAGAAAGCACAAGGCATTACAATAATGGAAAGGCCTGGGGCACACATTTGAGGGGAAAAAAACACAGTACAGCCACCCCCGATTATAATGTTATATTGTTTCATTCCCCCTGAATGTGCGTGTGTGTCCCTATATCCAAATGCATTTGTATTTGTATGTATATATGTGTGCATAGGCAAAGCTTAATATGTCATAGTCTGGAGCTTTGTGTGGTTGGTATATTGCCATCTGTGAAGACGTGCAAAGCTCTTTGAATTACCTTGGAGGGCTGAATATTTAGGAGTGGAGGAGATGTGTGGTAGTGTGGAGGTAAGTTCATGGATGCCAGAGGGTCCCATAAATTTATAGCAGACAAAATTCATTTATAGTGTACATACAGGATCAATATGTAATAGAAGTGAGGTAAAAAGGAGGAGAGGAGAGGAGAGGAGAGAAGAGGAGAGGAGAGGAGAGGACCTTTGACCTTTAACAAACTCTTTATTGGTTCAATTTTTCATTTACAACAAGAAAAACTCAAATGAAAGTTTAACATGTCCCCCAACACACACAAAAATAAATAAATAAATACATGCATACAGAAATGGCATACTGCATGATTTTTTATTCTCACAAATTAAGAACTACTTTTTCTCCAGTTACATTGCATAGAAGACCACTGACTCCCTGACACCAATCAGACACCATTTTATGATATATGAATTCTATTTTAAGACATGTAGCCACAAGACTTGGGCTGGGCGATATGGAAGAAAAGATTTTATCACAATATTTTTTTTTTCATATCATACTTTATCGATATATATCATGAAATCACTATTTCTATCAAGGTTTAAGGTTCCGTTTTACTCCTACGTGATTATATGAGGTTGAGATTATATTTGGATTTAAATATTATTTATTTTGAAGTTGAACATGATAAATGCACTGAAGAACATTCTACAACTGTATTTTAAATAAATAATATAGGTATATAAAATAAACTAAAATCTTAATTCTGACCAGTTAAAAGCTTTAAGCGTTACAGAAGACCACTGACAAAATGGAAAGTAAATTCTTTTGTCGGTTCCAAATAAATAACATAGATATTAATACAAAATAAAATCTGAAAAAAACTATACTGTATCATTTCATTTTTATAGATTCCAGCTGTTTTAAATTGTTGGGGAAAAACCCACAAATGAATAGAAAAAACAGAAAGCATTCTGTATATATCCTTGGTACAAATTCTAGAAACGTTTGTAATGTAAACAAAGGAGAACATAAACGAAACTGACATACTCGCATACACTCCAAGGCAAAAGGAAAATAAAAATAAAAATGAATAAATACATTTTAAAAAAAACAAAAAAAAGGCACAAGGAATGCTGTACTGGCTCAGTGAAGTGGGCAGTGAGGTTTGTATATGGATCAGATGTCCGATTTGACCTAAAATCCGATGTGGTAGCAAAGTGTGACACAGCTGTTCAGCTGTCTCACTGTACTCTGTGTATAGCTGGGAAGTGCCATCTGAGAAAAATGTTTATGGCCAGAGAGTTGGTAATGAGGGTCAGTCACTTTAATTAGCCACTTAACTCTGAAATTTTCAACTGTGCTTACTGGCATTGTGTCTTTTACAATAAAGTAGGCAGTTGCATTCATAATATCACTGTGTCTCTTCATTTTTTTGTCATCAAGCATTGTATGGGAGAAAGTGTCTGTGACTATAAAGTCTTGCATTGTGCATGCATTGCATTGTGCAGGTAAACGGTCAACTATGCATTGTGCAAGGGTGGCACTGCTTCAAATGGTAAAAACAATTTATGGTGCTACCTGCCTTTGTGGAAACATGCTTTCGACACAGTCTGCAGTTTATGCTACTCTGCTTCTTTGTCGAACTTTAAATAGCCAAAATCTCTCCACACTGCTGAGTTCCTCTGGCCCTTCTTTTCGACTCTGTCCTTGTCTTTTGAGCCTTGGGCTGTGTCCATTGGGATGTCTTCTTCAGTAATGCTGTAGTGCAAGTTTTTGATTAACATTTTCTGTTGTCATTTTGTCTTTTATCTTGTTCACACTCCTAACATACGTGTGTGTACGGCTGCAGTAGCCCAAACATTAGCACATGTGCTGATGCTGGCTGCTCCTTCTGTGCTGTGTGCATCAACCAAACATGACGTTGCTCTAACTTTGGCACAGCAGTATTCTCATTGTCATTGACTTTTTATGTTATCTGTCAAAACATGGATGGAAGGAGTTCCGTCAGTTATATATTGATCATGTCTCCTATTTGTATTGAAAAGGGTTTTTTTGTGATCTTTATTGATTTTTTGTCGTTACCGTTATCTTAGCTTGAGCTATTAGAAAGTTAATCAGAAAAACCTTCCTACTCTGTATCGAAGAGTACTTTGGACCAAAACTAAAAAATTGTCCTAAAAACTCTCTGAAAAACCTTCAAATGATCCAAAATGCTGCAGCGAGAGTACTGACAGGGACTA
>VUQS01047501.1:0-12691 GCA_015108495.1 Heterochromis multidens
CACACCATTGCACATGCACTTAATAACAACAACAATAATGTACTTCAATAATATACCTCAATAACTGTTTTTGACTGTTCACTGTCAATCTGCACATTGCTGATTTGCACACCTTTTTAATTTAAATTTTAAATTTTATACTTCATTTTTAATTTTAGTTTACTCTTGTATTTTAATGGTCGGGCATTGCACAGCAATAAGCATTTCACTGCATGTCGTACTGTGTATGATTGTGTATGTGACAAATAAAATTTGAATTTGAATTTGAATTTGATTCTGTTTTCTGACATTTTCATACTTAAAAATGTCACTTATACCTGGTGGGTCAGCTGCAATCAAATGGCAAAACTGGGTTCACCTGTGTAACACAATGTTATTTTAAAGGAAATAATCTAATCTTATATGAGCAGGTGTTGATGATGTGACGTTGGTCCTGGTGATGAAGTTCACACAGGTTTTGGTTGTAATCACTGAATATAAATTGTTGTTTCTTTGATGATGTAACACATCTGTATTTCCTCTAATACTAGTTTTTAAATGCTATATGCTTAAGGCTTCTCAGTTTTTGTTGAAAAGAGATAACAGTTTTACCTGCTCTGCTGCCATTTTTCACAAATCCACCCTAAATATATATAAAAATTTATGAGCATTCACATTTCTGTTACACTTTTTTGTAAATATAAGGCTTGTAATTACCGACAATACAGTTTTATTAGGTGGATATATTATTCAGAGCATATATGCATGAAGATCACTTGACTATAATAATTTTTCTTCATGTCAACATGCTATGTGTGAAGTTTGTCGACTTTGAAAAATTGTGTCGTGTAGTTAAATGGTTCCCTTAAAGCGGCGTAGCTTTTTTATTAATCACGACTACTTCATGTTCTGCAACATTTTTAACCCTATTTCACAAGATGATAAAGTTGCAGAAACAATCATAAAACCAGCATATAACAGTCCTAATGTTGAGCAGCTTTTAGCTGTTTGTGGCTGACCCGCTGGGTAAATGAAATTAAGTTTAACAAAACTAGTTAAAAAGATAATTATTTCATTATACAGTGCTGGTGTTTTCATTTGGCTCTCACTAAAACCTCTTTGAGGGGCACCAAAATATCTTCCCTCAGTACAGCTGTCAGTTTCACATCTTGATGATGACATTATGGCTTCATGAATCCCACAAAATGAAGTTCAGGGCAGGATTTAACTTACATAATCAGAGTGACAAAGCAAAAACCGCTCCATTGACATATTTGCATAACGAATTATCGCCAAAAAAGCATCCGAGCCAACTTCCAAGTGAACTAATTTAACCTCTCTTTGTTTCGGGGGTATTTTTGATTACTGGCTGACCCGATAATAGCACGTGTGAACATGTGTGAAAATAAAGACACACACACACACACACACAGTCGCTGTATTCTCCAGGAGAGGTGGCAACCATTCAAGAAGGCAGCTATTAAGGGAGCTTACTCCTTTCTGAATGTGAAACGGCGCTCAATGAGTGACATCACTCGCAGCTTGTGTTCATACAAATCTCCAGATCTCACTGGAGGCAGCTTGAACAAATATTGGCAGGGAGGACGGCTCTTTAACTCGCAGCTTTCCTCACACACACACACACTCACACACACCTACACACTCACACACACACACACACGCACACACACACACACACACACACACCCTGTTTGGCTCCAATCACCATCACAGCCGAATGCGCACCCATAATTTATGGTAATATATGGTCGGGGTGTATATTTACTTTAAAGGCAGCCTGATAAGGATCATGTGGCATGTTTCTGGTGAGCGTTGGGGAACACAATTGGGAGATTTGTTGCGGGGCTCTGGAGGCCCCCGCTGACCCCCTGTGGGGCCTGAACACTGAGGCAGTGTCTCCGCCTCGGGCTCCGTCCATCACTCAAAGGCCGTCCATCAGAGCACCGAGTCCCCCGGGTGAACGAATGAATGAAAGAATGAATGAACGAGAGGCTGCCGGAGAGAGGAGGGTTCATCCTCACACGTGATTCGTCAGCTTCTCTCAGCTTTTTGAGATCTGAACTTGGGCGAACTCTTTGCTTTTTATTCAGCAACTCATTTATCCATCTCGGTGAGAGTAAAACTCTCAAAGTGATGGTCCGGTTTTCGGGTACACGAGATTGATTGGCCTTTTCACGGAGGTGCTGGCAGGCCTGAAGTTTTCGTTGGCTGTTGTGAGCTTTTGCAGTCGTGGGCTGCTGTCAAAAGATCCATTTTTAAGCTGCAGTGAGGTTTGTTTTAATATTACCAGAGCAGTTTTCCTCCTGTTATGACAGCTGGAGAAGACTGCAGGGTAATAAAGCAGACAGATGAAACTGAATCGATCAACATTTCCGTAGGCAGAGCTGTGTTATCTGGATGAAACTCTGCACAGAAGACGTGTGATTGCTTGTGCAGACGTCCTCCAATGATTGCCTTCCAAAAGCTTTAAAAACACTCAGTGAAAGCAATCAATATGAGCTTTTTTCCTCTCCTGCCACCTGTTGCATTTTTACCACATTATATGTGACATACAAAGACAAACTCTGAACCAAAACATGAAGAGATTCAGGCTGGAAAAGTGGAAAAAAGGACTGAAAGAAGACTTTTTACTGTATTCTTTTCTTTAAATAAACCCAAAGTTTTTGCCTCCACACGTAGAGACTCCCTCATGTTTTCATCCAGACTCGATTTATTTTTTCGCAGAAAAGTTGTCAGCATGTGGAGACCTGCATCTGTCAGTCCGTCAGCTGGAGACAAGCCCACATGACTGACTGGCACAGAGGAGCCTTGTCAGGTCTTCACAGGAAACACAACATCAGAACAGCAGCCACTTTGTTATGCTGATGATGTTATTTTAGTACCTAGTGAGCTATCAATCCCAACTAAACATCAAATGAAATCACATCAGAAGGTGTGGATTGAGTATGAGTTTTTCTTAGAAGTTACATGGAAGCTCAAAGAATATAAATGAGTAATATTTAAACATAGTATAACTGATATTCCTGGTATTTTCTACCATCATGAGAAAATGCTATCAAAGCAGCCAGTCAGTGAAATTATGCAAAAACTACCCGGCCAAATTTTCTGAAACTTGGTGTCAAGGTGGAGCAGAACCAAAGGAAGGACCCATTACATTTTGGATATCTGGATCACTTTACTAAAACTGACCTTGCAGGAATATGCACTAACTGAGAGTCCTCCTAGTTATCCAACAATCTCACTGCTCTCAGCAGAAAGATGTGATGGAAAACCCTTATACAAGCTCCTTGAATGGTCCCATTTCCCAAGACTGGAAGTTGTTCTACTGATTTTGATGCCCAAATCACAATGTAGAAATAACATTGTGTTTAAAAAGCATGCTGACAGCTGCTTCCTGTGTATGATTGCTTCACTTGTTATCAGGGTTACAACCTGACAACATAATTAATCATTTGGACCACTGAGAGTTTATTTTTATCCACTGTGTGCTTGTCTGTGATGTTAACTTGGCCCAAATTTTCTCTGACTCTTAGAGTTGTTTTGGGGTTACTTAAAATTTTTGAGATTATGGTTCAGTCACACTAGAAAGAAAATAGGATGGCAACCTCCTTATGACTTGGAAAAATTGGTGGTTGCCTGGTGACTGCATTGAAGTTTTTCACTTTCCAATTGTAAGTAGTTTCAGTGGCCAACTGGTCGCCCAGAGGTAATAACTTTGGGCAATAACAATAACTCCAAACAATCACGATGTAACTCAGAGTGACTGCAGTCACTCTCAGACAGATTGGCTAAGATCTGTAAATGATTGCCATCTTATTTATAAACGCAGACAGAATGCCAACATGTTGCAATCAATCTAAGTCAATCTGCGCCGATGAGTGCAGCTCGTCTGTGACACACCTCTTTGCAATAGGGGGGTCGACTCAGCTAGTTGCCAAATGGTTGTTTTCTGGTTATATCCCCATCTAAAAGCTAGGTTGCCAAGTGCCTGTGTAATTTTGCGGTGATATTGCTGTCCTGCAGCAACTACATCACTACTTGTGGAGAAATTTCTGAATTTCTGTTTCTTTGAGTTTCTGGCTGGACTCTGAATGTAACTAATTAATGTGAATTTCTGTGTTTTTAGACAGCAACAGATCTGTAATTTTTGTCAATTTATCCCTGGTTGTATGTAATTGCCAACTTGACCCCATTCAATCTCAACGCGATAGCAGACTGACTTTGTCTTATTGCCATTTTATTGCTGTTTGGATGCACCAAAGTTGTTTTGAAGACAGCATTTGACTGCAAGTGGTCCCCATCTTCAAAGCAACCATTTCAAAGGCAACAAGATTGCAAGTTCATTGCACACGGTCGCAATAGTTTTGTTTGTGGCGTGATCTCCAACCACTGTTGTCCCCAGTGTGACTGTAACGTTATTCCAACTGCAGGTCAATATGCAGTTTTGCCCCTCCATCCCCACTTCCACTCACATCAGGGTCTAGTATATTTAACAAGCTCCACCCATCTGCCCAAGTAACGTGTATTTCAGCCAAAATTTGTTTTCTAAAGATTGAAACATAATAAACACAGTGAAACAAATATATATATATATATATATATGCATGGATGCCTTATACACATGTAGACATGCATGTGCTGTTGGGTTGCATCTATTCAGTTCAATTCATTTATATTGACTGTGTATAGTGCCAATTCACAACAGTCACCTAAAGGGGCTTTATTTTGTAAAATAAAGACCCTGCAGTATTAAAAAGACGATCTAAAAGCCAGCTTCCCCCCATCCCATTGGCAAATCCATAACTCATCCCTTGATATTTACAGCCATGTTTGATAAGATGTTAAATACCTTAAATGAACTTCCTTTTAGACTGTTTTTACGTCTCTCTGATCACAATAGTCGTTTGTCTTTACAAAACCTGGACGATAAAACAGATCTGAAAGAGTTAGAAACATCACAAAGCTGACTCTGATCAAGACAAAAGAGAACCCAACACAAGGCTGAGGGCTTCTGAAACCTCAAGTGCAAACACTTTGGACAAGATGTCAAGCTGTGGAAATAAATCACCATCAGAGGTGACTCTCCCAATCACATTGTAGGAGCGGGCCTCTCCTCTGCAGCCTTCTAATCAAGCCTGAGAGTGGGGACAGAAACCAGCTGCACCACTGATATGAAAGGGAGCGTTTCATGAGAAAACAGGTGAGATGCCTCTCTGCCGTCTTTGATGACTACAATACAAATGCCTTTTTCCTCCTGTGGTGACTGCGAGCTTGCAGCGGTGCATCAGCATAAGCAGCAGCAGCTCTGGGGTCACATGTACAGTAGTTGAGACGTTTCAGGATGCTGGAACATTCCCATATCTCAGAATAACAAGAACAAGATGTCCTCTGGGGTGATCGCCAGTAAAAAGGCAAATGAAGGAGGGGGCGGGTGGCGAGGGCACGGTGCGAGATTGAGTTGGAAAGGCGAGGGGGAGAATTGGAATGGCAGTGGGCCGGGTTCCTAATGCACACAGCGAAGGCCAAAGTTTAGAGCCGCTCTGTGCCGGGAATACCAAATGCCTGGCCCCCCGCTCGGCGGACAATGGGCCGATGGGCGTGCTATGGCAGCTTAATTTTCAAAGAGCGAGAGGCGAGTGCTGCCCATCTCTTTCAGCGCTGAGCAACAGAACCAAGCAGCATAAAGACATACTGTGGACGTGGCAGAAACTGAGCCATCCGTGCTTTCACACAAACCTCCTTCAAGATCTGAAGTCAGAGAATTAAACCTCTACCAACTCTCAAACCTCTTCCAAGCCTGGGCACGATTTATGGTGGGGTGGGAAATCACCACCAGCCAGCAGCTCAATGCAGCTAAATGCAAGTCTGGATCCTTTACCAGCCACTTTGGAACGCTTTCTGCCCTAAACATGCCAGAGTCTGACATAAAGTCACTTCTGTAGAACCTAAAAGCTGCTTTTAATTGCGAACAGGTTTAAATAGTTCGTCATGATTGTTTTCACCTTCAAAATTGCAGAAGCCATCAGAAGACTGTTTTCACAAGCTGAATAGTATTATTATGAAAAAATAAGTCCACTCCTAGGATGTTTCAACTACTGCAGATCTGGTTTGGTATTGGCTTTTGATAAAAAAGATATTTTGAATTGCTAAATATTTTTGAAAAAAAAAATTATCGGAGTGTTTATTTAAATTTTTGTCCCTTGTGATATCTCAGAGGTCTGATTTCTAGAGGTTAAGAGGGTTAAGAGCTGTCTGAACATTTTCACCAAACAGTGACCTCTGGTCTCAAGAATGAAGTACCAAAACCTGCAGTTCCTCTAATGTCCACTAGAGGCTGCCTCCAATAGACTCCGATATTAAAATGTCCAACTAAACAAAAAACAAACAAAAACCCCCCCCAAAAAACCTTCTTGGCCTCTATAGCTTAATCTTCTCCTCCATAACAACTGTATGGGTGGTGATTTATTTATAAAACTCACCTATTAAAATTGTATTTAAGGCCTTTAAACACCGGACGCGTAAAATCCATGCAAATATTTTGCGTTAAAAATATTTTTGGGACTCACCTATTCTTAATGCAGTTGTTCACGCCGTAATTTCACTGGACGAATTTGCAGCATTTAGTTTTTTGAACCAAATGGATCCAAATAAACAGATCTGACCAATCAGATCACTGCATTTGGCAACAAGTGCGCTCGTAACTCAAATCGCGCACCAGTACTGAACATACAATTATATGGAAATAGTAAAATAATACTATTTTACCTCAGACACACAGCTAGACGCTGCTCCGGGTCAATCGGGTCTCTGAAATTATTTCTCTGACTCCTCAGATGTGGTTCCAACTTTGCCAACAAGAGCTCAAACTGCCCCACTGACATCCTGAAATATGTACGAAAGTGGGCGTGATACAGCTTCAACTCCTGGATCAAACCATGAAATTCTCCCTGCTGCTGCCTTCTTCTGTGAAGTGGATGGAACCAGAATCTCAGTTTCTTCCTTTTCTTCTTTAGAAACATCAGGACCAGCTCATCATGGCTTGATGTCGACTTAATTTTGTTTTCACATTGCGTTTTTTGAGGACGAATTTTTGGTGTCTATATACGTTACATGACAAGAAACACGACCAAAAAATTCGGAATTTCGTGTCATTTATTCGGAACCCGTTTGGTGTGTAACGGCCTTAAGGCTTAACGTTTGGATTATTAGAGGTGTGGCCTCTTTGACTGACAGGTGGCTGTAGTTGCTAGCTGTCTGTTAGGCTTCATCTAAGCAAATTCGAGTCACTGAACTGTAACTGTTGACCGTGGTTGAACTGATTTGTCTAATTTTTTAATAAACAGAATCACATCATCAGCATAAAGTAATTGTTTATGCTCAGTCTCTTCCATTTGGACCATTTTTAACGCAATTATCTGAGAAATAACATGGTTTACTGTGTGGTTAATTATACTAATAAATCATCCGAGAAGTCTGTGCTCCAGTTTTGGCGAGTGAAATTCCATGATTTTAATTGGCTGTTACTGAGCACTAATTAGTATGTATCTGTGTGTGTGTGATGCACCCACACACTCCATGGACGTAGCTTGCAAAAAAAGCTGACTAGTGTTAGCTGCTAACTTAGCACTATTATGAGGTTTCATCATGCATCATGTGCACATTGCTCTAGAGTTGTCCACCATATTGGATATGATACAACCACTGGTTGGTATGGAAAAAGGCATACTTCCCAACTGGTTGACAGTGGTTCCTGGAGGTTCCTGGCTTTTACTGGGTGAAATCAGTTGCAAAGAAGGTGATGCGCCAAAAACCTCCTAGTGATTGCTTTGATTACTAGCAGATTACCACGGTTGCCTGTAGTTTTTCATCTTTGTCTGCAAACACTCGTCAACTACTAGCCGAGAGGTAGTAAAACTTGAAAAAGTGTGACCCAAACTGGAAATGGAAAAGGTTCACCTTAAAAGTAAAAGTTGTGCCTCAGCGCTAAAGTCAACATGTTTCAAAAGGCGCAACTTTTACTTTAAAGGCAAACGGTCTCCATTTCCTGTTTGTGTTGCACTTTTCACAGTTTCACTACAGCTCGGAGAGTAGCTAGATGGTGTTTATAGATAAGTCCATGACTTCAATTCAAACTATGACTGCAGCAATATGCAATCACAAGGAGGTTTTTGCCAACCGGCTGGGGAATACATGTTTTTCCCTACTGGCAGGTGGGTTGCTAGGGAAAAATTAAGGTCTCTAGGCCTGTGTGACTGGGGATTTAGCAATCAACATCACCTCCAGCAATCATTTGCAACTGGTCGGGAAATACTCATTTTTCTCCCATGACTGGTGGTTGCCAGATAGTCTGTGTGACTGGGGCCTTATTCATTTGGTCCTACATTGTCACCATGATTGTCACATGTCCAAAATGGCTGACAAGTTAACATCAAATGGTAAGTGGTCACATTGTCTGCAAAACCTCATTACCCTCTGGTCTAAAAAATAAAAAAAAAAACATGATCGCAGCTAAAATGCTAATCACAAAGCTTTAATGAGGACTTCACAAACCAGTGGGTGACTTAACGGTGGTTACATCCATCTTTTCTATGGTATACATTGAAAAAATATAATATTAGACTTTGAGGAGAACAAACAGAACCGTTACAAACATTTGCTGTTTAAAATTCAGATGACTATTAAAGGAACTGCACTTAAGTGTTGGATTAATTGTTTTTAGTCCTGGACACTGCCACTTGTATACAGTCATATATATCTGATGTAGCCACTGCTATTTAAAAATAAAAAGTAGTTGAATGTTCTATTTCATCTATTTCACTAAGTATCTAAAAGTTCAGAGTAAAATTTGTGATTGTCAATAAATTTGTGGCAGAATTGGCTTTCCATATTAAACTGAATTTACCAAAAAAGAAATTGATTTGGACATCATTTCATCCAATGCCTGTGTTATGTCTCAAACACACAAACACACACACATGTTCTAACATAAAAAAAACCCCCAGAGCAAAATTTAGAGAAAAGAGATGTTTTCTGTCTTTAAAAAATGTTCACATTCTTGTGGGATCCACAGAATCATAAAACTCAACAACAAAATTTTACAAGAGAAAATGTTGCAGTAATAAACCAACACAGAAAGAAAACAAATTAAAAACAGAGTCGGTTATTTGGTGCCAGAAATTCTGTCCAGCATGATTTCTGGATCATTTAAAATCTAAATGGCTGAGATACAGAAGGGGGGAAATAGGTATTTGCCTACGCAGAGCCTATACAGAGTGGTCTGCAACATAAGAAAACATTCAGTTCTCCAAAAAAACCAACAGCATGTAGCTCGACGTGGATGCTGGGCGTAAGTTGAAAAGTTGAATCCTGATTGGTTGGAAGGCTGTGCAGAGCCGTCTTCTCCTTTTTATTTGGTTATGAAGAGCCAAGCGTGCACTTTAAAGCACTGCTTCCAACTGCTGATGCACAAAATGCACAACTAATGCCACACAATTGCGATCCAAGACTCACGGTGCCTGCTTGGCAGTGACAAGGAAGGAAGGACAAACAACACAAGCAACAGCAGCCGAGATATTTTAGACTCTTCCCCCGTGTGACCGTGGATGCTCTCTGCAGGTAGACAGGCAGTGAAGTGGACATCAGAGGAACTGCAGGCTTGGCACCTTTATTGGCATTTCTTGACTTTTCATCTCCACCAACTTTTTTCACCTAATGTTTAAAATGTTTGGAACCCAAAGCTTCTACTTCAAGAAAACGTTTGAGACCTCATTTGATTTATTGTGATTAAAAACAAGCGTTCAGGGTCAGCTTAGAGACGGAGCTCATGTGCACATATTTGTTTTGTGCTTGGTGGTGAAATCAAGCGCTGCAGTGGAGGCATGAATTCTCCATAAATGGATAAAATCAGCTGGTGGTTTGGATGTTAGTGATTAGTGGTTTTTGCAGCAGTGTCCATCTGCAGTAGATGGTGCGATTATTACCTCCACATTAAACTGAAAATTTAAGCCATCTTATTTCTAATTTGTAATAAAACCACTTCATAAATGAGCAGTGCTGATTCACAGGTGCTTGATATATGGACAGCTGTAAATCTTCTAATGTTGTCTTCTTGCAGATGCTCCCCCTCTTCTCTCCTGATTGCACCGTCTTGCCTTTGAGCAAAAATCCAGGCATTGCTCTGCAGGTTGAGTTTTTCGCCAGGTGAAGTTTCTCGCCCTGACAGCGGCACTGATGCCTGCTCCGCTCCACGTGTCCCGTGATTAATCTACCGGTCATTAGGCTGAGCTGAAACCCGATCCTCCTTTTCACTGCTCACTTTTTGCTGTTTCTCAGCCCTGGCGCTGAATTAGCAGCGAGAATACATTAGCATACTAAATACCAGAGAGAGAGGAGCTGGGACCTTTTCTCAGGAAGTCAAGTTTACATCTGACACCACATCAAAAATAAGGACAAGCTGTCTGTTTTATAAGGTTTTGCTTGATTTTTAACATAATTTTCTACTAATTTTGGGGGGCTTACGTGTGTTTCTTTCAAAATAAACCTTTTGCCTTTTGTTTAGCTGCTTCACACAAGCATTAATTCACAACAAGAGGTCACAAATAGGAGTCTAAAATGTCTGAAATAGCTTTTTTATGAGCAGCAATGAATCACGCAGGCTGCAGCACGGGGCTACTTTCAATTCCTGATAAAGAAAGTGAAGCAGAACAATGCAAAAGAAAAAAAAAAAAGAAAAAAAGGATCCATGATTTGTATGGTGTGGCCCATAAAGGCAGGCGGGGGGTTCATTAGCATAACAAGTGCAGCACAACCAAAAGCCATTTTGCTTCCTTTGTTTCAGCTAAGCAGCTGTCATTTGCAGAACATTATGCATTTTGGATTCTTCTATGCTAATTTTTTTGGGGGGACAATTTTTCCAACAATACGCACTTGGGCATCGAACAGAAAGCCTTTCATGGCACGGACCCCGGGGTGCCCCGAGCCGTGCCAAGTCAAACAATGGCTTCTTGCTCTGAGCAAGCACATCTCAGCCCTTCAATGCAGCATTAAGTTCCCAGCACACTGCAGCCCCGGCCGGCTCGTCCACAAACACACACTCTGAACCTGGTCCCCGGGGCTGTCGGGCAATTAATCAAGATATTAATGAATATTGACCGGGACATGCATAGAAATCGATTGTTAAACACTGAACAGCAAGAGCGGGATAAACACCACATATCACTCTGGAAGCAGCAGCTTCATCAAAGTACCTCAGTGTCAGGAAACTCTGAGCTATAGGCAGACATCAGCTTTTAGTCATATCACACAGCTTTCATCAGAGCAGGTAGGAATCACCAGTAGAAGTTAAGGTTCCAAAGACTTTGAAAACAAGGTAATAAATCAGTTATATATTTTAAAATAATTTCTACTATAAAGCTCTCATTTTTTCTTGTTTTCTAAATCAGCTGCTTCCTAACCCTTTCCTTTAGGTGTGTTTTCACCCTTCTCTAAAAGCTCAAACTCACTGTTTAGTTCAGCTCCAACCACGATGGCTGAAAGAGAGCCTTTGGTCGACAAGATCTAGCTAGAAAAAGTAAAAGTTGGAAAGGATTTCTGTACGTGGACACTAGGCCTCTCACCTGGTCCCATTTCCATCACTTTATGCATGGGTTTCATTATTGAGTCATGGAGTTGCTGGTTGGTCAGGAAGTCTGCTAGTTTCCATGAACAGGGTGGTCCTGTATGGGGTCAGATTCCCAGCCTGAGTTATTGTTCCAGTCTGCCCTGAAAATAATTTGCAACAGCTAATATGATTTGAAGGAAACAGAACCCAGCCTTTGCTTTGTTTTCTACTAAAATAATGATGTATATGGTTTATTATTATGTATTTGTGGTAAGCTGCAGAATGTCCCCCTGAAAACATATTTCATCTGTTTTCCATTCAAATATCCAATCTTCATATCTCTTTATAGTGACTACAGCGTTATTACCCTTCAGTATAGTCATATTAAGAGAGTGACATGAACTATACATGTCAAATATATTTATATATGCTGAGTTTAAGTATCAGAAACACCCAACAATAGATAAATAAAAACTGGCTCAGTTACTAAAAAGCAAACCTGGAAGAAGCTGATAGTTCATGAGTCAGTCATCAGTACTTCCCTAATAGCTCTTAACTATAAACAGTATATAATTATTATTAATCATCATTAATATATAAATATACTCAAAGACAAGCTCACAGAGATGGGAATAGATTCCTCCTTTGTTTCCTGGATCACAGACTACCTGACAGAAAGGCCACAGTTTGTCAGGTTGGGGAACTGTGTCTCTGAGACATTAATGAGCAGCACGGGGGCTCCACAGGGGACTGTCCTGGCTCCATTCCTGTTCACACTGTATACAGCAGACTTCAAATACAACTCTGAGTCCTGCCACATCCAGAAATACTCGGATGACACTGCCATTGTGGCGTGTATCAGGAATGGACAGGAATCTGAATATAGGGATCTTGTAAAAGCCTTCAGCGACTGGAGTCACAAAAACAACCTCATATTGAACACCTCTAAGACAAAGGAAATGATAGTAGACGTCCGAAGATTCAGGCCCCCTGTCTTGCCTGTGAAAGTTTGTGGGGTGGACATAGAGGTGGTAAAAAAATATAAATATCTAGGTGTAAACCTAGATAACAAACTAGACTGGTCGCTGAATA
>VUQS01047505.1:0-15729 GCA_015108495.1 Heterochromis multidens
TTTGAAATGTAAGGTGCAGAAAAAAGTGCAAAGTACTGCTGTGCAATGAACAGTGCAATGAATGTCATATATTGTAAACATAGGAGAGGTAGTGTGTGTGTGTGTGTGTGTGCGCGTGCGCGCACGTGTGTGTGTGTTTGTGTGTGTGTGTGAGTGTCAGTCTAGTCCCTGAGTGTTCAGGTGTCTGATGGCCTGAGGAAGGAAGCTGTTGCACAATCTGGCAGTGAGGGCCCGAATGCTTCGGTACCTTTTTCCAGATGGCAGCAGGGTGAAGAGTGCATGTGAGGGGTGTGTAGAGTCCTTCACAATGCTGATGGCTTTGCGGATGCAGCGTGTGTGGTAGATGTCCGTGATAGAGGGGAGAGAGACTCCGATGATCTTCTACTGGGTTGAGATCTACTAACTGCAAAAGGCCACAGCAAATGATTCACATCATTTTCTCATTACTCATTAAACCGCTCACTGATGTCTTGTTCTGTAAGTGTTGAAGACACCACTTCCATCAGGATAGAAATGGTTCATCATGTAAGATAAAAATGGTCACTCAGAACAAGTTTGCATTGATTTGCAGTCACCTTTACCTCTTAGGTAGGGGTGTTAGTCATTTTAGATCACTGGCCATATACAGCCCAATTTGATCTCAAGTGGGCTGGACCAGTAAATCAATTACCTCATAAACTATATTTAAAAAGGGAGTATATTTTAAAAAGGTTAGCCTAGCCCATGGTCAAAATTTTCACAAAGCTGGAACCATAAGTATTAGTAAAAGACACATCCCTTTACTTGCTTGCCTAAAAATTTGTCAATAAACAGAAGATGTGATTAATTTATTGTTAAATTAGTTTTCTCATTTGATGAGCGGTCCATTGACAGAGCAGAAGATGAAGAGCCTGAGAAGGAACATAAGTGCACTTTCAAAAATCTACATCTCACTTTTTCTACTGTTACAGTTTACAGATGGAATTGGAAAAGTATCTTCTCTAAATTCACATGTAATGAAAACAACAGTATTCAACAACTGTATTCAAATATCTTATCCAGACATCAGAATCAGAATCAGGTATCTATCCTAGTCTCTTAATTGTGAGAGAAGTTCAGCAGAGGTTTAATCTCTTTGAAAAGCTTCTATCTAGAAAATGGAACTGATTCACTCCTTAAGCAAACACATTTTGTGCAACCACAAAAGTCATCAGACAAAACATCTGGTCAACCTGGTGATAAAATTGTCTTAGCCTAAAACGCAGGCTTTCTCTTATAATTTTCTGACACCATCAGGTTAAATTTCTGAGACTAACGAGAGCTCCTAAAGTCGCAGAATTTATACAACTGGGTGGATCTAAGCGATAGTTCCCCTTAAAATGTAGAAAGAGAGCCTATATGAGTAACAAGAGTGTACCCTCCCAGAAGAGAGAGGAGGGGATGTGGAAATAGAAGTGAAAGAAGGCATAACCTGGGTGTGATGGAAAAGCGTTCCATGAAGAAATGATGGTTTTATGTTTGATGACGATGAAAAGCAAAAACATGATCTGTAGATGTTTAATCGTATTGAAAATATTCTCTAATTTTTACATCAAATACTTGATCCATAAAATCACTCAAGAGAAGGACTGTGTCTGAAAAGAATAACGAAAAAACCCATTCAGATAAAATAATAACATTCAGAACTAATCATATAACTTTTCCTGTAAGCTTGATTTTGTGGATTATTTTATAGATTATTCTGTACTGATTTCCCAAACTTCACTTTAAATGTCAGAAAGTGTTTTCGATTTACAAAAAAATGCATATATAGTACATTCATGTGAAAAAATAAGTACATACACACACATTGGCAGTTTTTTTTTGTTTTGTTTTTTTACATATGTGGAAAAGCAGAAGTTGGTATAAAAAAGGGTGTACAGTTAATACAGATGTACTGTGGCTTGCTATTCTAACATGTGCTACTTTCCTCATTAACTGCTGTATCTCTCACTTTGTAAGACGCTAATTGATAAAATTCCAAGAATTATTTTAAAAATGTACTATCCTCCGTGTATTTGTTAGTTTTTTGTTGTATTGTGAGAGTCCAAATCGTGTGAGGGAGGATTAAAAAAAAAGAAAAACTAGAGAGGAACCACTGAGGGCAGACAGCACGGGGACGAGACGCTGGGAGGTGGGGAAAAGGAACAGACAAGAAACTAAATTGCTTAATTAGAGTCACAGCTTCTGCATTATGGACAAACCCCTGTTTGTGCAGTCCAGCTAAGTTTTCCTTCCACTGAGTGGTCTTCCACCCTACCAGCTGGCCAGATCTTGGAGAAATTTTACATTGAGGTAAACTAATTTTATTCTTAAATAAAACACATAGGTGAAGAAAGGTAAATGGTTCATGTTCTGATATTCTTAGAGCACTTTTCTACTGTTATTGAGCACTCAAAGCCCTATAAATGTAGTGAAGAGATGATGGTTTGATTTATAATGATACAGGTACAAATACAGTATGTATATTGGTACTCAAGAGGAGCTAATTAGCAAATCCAGTACTAAAAAAAGAATAAAGAATTATATGGAATATTTAAACAAAGACAATAAACTGTCTTGTAGTTTGATTGCATTGCTTTTTATAGTAACTTCAAAATGTGAATACAAGATAATTCAGAAGTACTGACATTAGCAGAGTGTCTGTGATTTTAATCCACAGACCTCCCTGTTAACTGTTTTCATAGGATTTTTTTCTATTTGGTAGAACGTTTGAACCAGATAAGCTTTCGACAGCCATTTCTGTGGCACAGCCTATGTGAGCTGGATATATTTTTGGAAATAAATACTGCTGCTTTCAAAATATCTCTTTAACACTATTAAATTCACTTTTGTTATATTTGGGTGGTCTCAGCAATCCGTAACATCCACCAGGTCACAAATAATGTGTTTAGGGTCAGGGTTAGGTTCACATCTAGCCCTTATGGGGACTATTGGCCCATTTGGCAAAATGGGCCAATAGTCCCATTAACCTAATGGAAATCTAATAAGAGATAAACTGTAAGACCAAAATGTATATAAGTGAGTTGATCTAAAAGGCAATATTTTCTAGTTTCATAAACTGTAATACACTGTGGTTCAATTGAAACCCTGACCATGCCTTTAAGAAGTTTGCTGGTGACCCAGTATATGATAAGATTTTTATTCTTAATGAATTTAGATAGTTGTTTTTTTGTTTTGTTTTTTCAGAAATTACATTACTGTAGTTCTATTGCCCATCAATTGTATAATTCTATTCTATTATGTAACATACAGTGGTAGTTCTGGTAGCTGAGATTTTGGAACCACAAGACCTGCTTCCTTGCAGATCCTAAATCCATCAGACCGAACACAAGATTTGGACAGAGTACAGACAGCCAGCATTGTGTGGGTGATTCAAACTGATGGGACCAATCAGGAGAAATCTAATTTCCCCAAAAGTCATTTGGCTAGGGACATGTTTCCTTGACAACCAGCAAAAAAAAAAAACAAAACACAAAAAACCCAGCAAGCTTAAGTTAGGAAAAGGGAATAACTGCTTTCACGTGTGAGCAGATGAGCTTAGTTATGAGTCATTACGAGGGTGCGTATAGCTGCTGAGTGCAGGGGGTATTGTCTCATACAGAAGTAAAATCTGAGTGCATTCCATTCATGTTCATCACATTAATGCACAAAGAGACCTGTGTTTCACTCAGCAGGCCCTTAAGCATAAATCAGATAATTCACTTACTGGCTCCACTAATGTGAGAATGGTTGGACATCATGTGAAGAAATCGTAAAGGGAACATGTTGTGTCGTACAGTAGCTATATAGGCAAATACATTGCGTTGTGCCAGTTTGTGTCTGTGTGTGTGTGTGTGTACTGTATGTGAATGTTTTTGCAGGTGAGATCTGAGGTGTAGTTTGTCACTAAAAACTGTGGAAGAAAACAGCAGGCTGAGCTACTGCTCTGCTAGTGTCAGTGTGGGAATGTAGAAGCAGTGTTGCTTTAATCTAAATACTAACATCTGGATGCTGACATAACACTAGGAAAATTTTAACATTATAATAATTAGCAAGTGATATTTTGGAATATTCATGATTTTATGGTGATAAGCTAACATTTTCTAATTAGCACAAACACAAAGGGCACAGCTTAGGCTGGAGGCATGCAGAGACTGTATAAAAAGATGGATGTACGTAGTCTTTGTGATGTTACCTATTTGTTTGTCAAGTTCTGATTTAAAGCACTGATTTTTAGCATTATGGATGTTGCCATCTTGGAGCATTAGCTAAAGCTAGCAAAATCTCATGCCTCTATGATGCCTAGTTTATGTTTCTAAGTTCAGAGTACTATTGCAAGGCTCCATGAGCCACCATTACTGTAAAAAATTATCCATTGGAGTGAACAGAGATGACATGACTCTTACTATTTGGGGGCTCTGATCTGATTTGATGGGCTGTTAAGTCATGAGATAATTTAATTTTTAATCATTTGACTCAAATGAACTGGAGTAAAGCCTAGCAGACAGCTAGCTGCTATAGCTGCCTCTATCAGTACACGTGTCACTCAAAGCAGTCACGCTTATAAAAATGCATAACTTTAAACTTACAATTTAAGCAGGTGTCTTATGAAAAAAAAATCACCTACCATACAGTTGTCATGATGGGAAAAATTAGATACAAAGATCAAAACCCTTTTGGTATTGTCAGCATGTACATTTTTTGAAGGAAGACAGAACTCACTTACTTTTCACCAAATTTATTTTCAAGCAGGAACATTAAAAATAGGCTTGTACAAGGACCTTTCAAGTTGACATCACGTCAGTCGCCCAGAGAAGGAAATGGGCTTCCTGTCACAATGTTATTTATAATTTTTTAAGAAACAAAGGTAGACAATATCATTGGTTAAACCGCAGTAGAGGGCTGTGGTTTAGACTTAAACTCTCCTTTCGTTGGCGCGCAGGCTCGTGGGATTAATGCTCTGTCCCTTCACACCTAATCAACAGGTCATTGCAACTCTTTGATTAAACAATACATAGCACATTGTGAACATAAATATTTAAAATCCCAACAGTACCAGCGTTTAAATGTTTGTCTTCTCTCATGTTTCTTTCTGATCTAGAGTTGGTCATTATATACATTTTGGAGTTTATGGGAATTGAGCTCATCTTTAGTGCCAGCCTCAAGCAGCGGTTCAAGAAATTATGCTGTTTTTGCCCTTTTGCACTGGTTTCATTTTCCAGCCCTGGAGGTTCCCACTTTATGACACATTATTGGTGTGATTTTTATAGAGTAAACAATCCCACTATATGGTGTACAGAAAAAAATCATTTGTCATAGAAATACCATCAAACACTGAAACAATGTTTTACTGTTTTCTGATTATGGAAAGATTGATAAACAACAACAACAACAAAAAAAGGGAACTGTAGTGGACTAATTAACTGACAGAATAGGAGAAGCAGAAAAATTCTTCTGAAAAAATTCTCTCTAAGCTTCTGTTAAGCCCACAATTTTCACACTACAGGCACTAATTTCATCACCAAATCAAAGGAACATTTTTCTTCTTTCAAACAATGTCTTCCTCTGAGCCAGCAGACTTAAACAATTTGATCTGTAGGCATCTGAGTGAGAGGAGTGCTATCCAACTGCACCACTGAGACCAATTACTGTATAAGCTGATCAATAAGTTTTGGAGGAAAGCAGAAACTACATCTTTTTCTATCTTGCTCCTGTGACCACATTTTTAACACTAGGAGAGGAGAACACAGATCTGTAATGGAGCTTCTTGAGGTGCTCGTGTTTTCCAGATTCAAATTACTATTTGGATTATATAAGCCACATTGCGAGAGGAGGAGCCCATTTCAGAGAAACTTTGTCAGGTGGTTACTTTAACTGCTCCTTCACTAACACAGGTGACAGCTGATGACCTATGATTTGTTTGAACTTTATCACTATTAATGATAGATTTTAATTTCCTCTCTCTCTCTGATTGATGGATACATTCATGTATTTTCACAGTTTGTCTCTTTCTCTCTTAGACAAATGGTTGAATATGATTATAGGGCCCTCCTTGAAATGGACCTGCACACATTTTCACCCTCTCTAAACCAGTTCATCCATCTGCGTGTCACTGTCCCTAACTGTCTGAGATTTTGAATATGTGCATAAAGTATGGGAAACAAAAACATATCAAATAAGATAATCAGATCATATCAAACAAATAAGACACATCATCACAGCTTCAAGTATTTAAGCTGCCGTTCACAATTTTAAGCTGCTGCTGTCTGCCTCTTTCTTAAACACATATACTGAAGGAAAACACACAGCAGTCCCAGACCCTGGCAGTGACTTACAGGACGTGTGCATCAGATTTTCAAAACAAGTCCTATGTTTGATACAGGAAGCTATTTGGTTGACCACAGCTATGTCTGATATTTTAAAATAAAAGGCAGAGTGTGGTTATAGGACTTGAACTAGACCCTTTAAAGTGTCACATTTTCAAAATGAAAGCCTCCAATTACTTATTGGATGTTATCAGTATGCTTTAATGCTGTGAAATGTTCAAAATAAATACAATTAAGAGGATTAACAGAAAGCCCAGAAAGCTTCTGGGTCAGAAAAATTAAGCCAAAATGGAAGTGCCTTAAACCTGCATTCTATCTGAAGACCACCAGATAGCGATAGCTGCCTGGCTGCAAAAAGACTATAGAAGTCCATGAGAAAATTACTTTCTGACTTGACCTGTGTCAATCCTCTCATGATGAGTTTGTTGGCTCAGCCACTCATTTTGGGTTATATTGAATAAAAAAAATACATCTATTTTGTAAATCTTGGTCATACTATGCTTCATAATGGAGGATTATCTGTGATATACTCATTGGCTAACTTAAGCTTGACAAGTTGTCAGCCAATGAGCAAGTGGTATCACATTTAGACCCAGCCCCTGGAGGATTCAGAACAGGACTTCAGAAACCAGTGGATGACATCATGATAGTTACATCCATCTTCTATAGTGTCTATGGAAATATCTCATATTTTCAAAATAAAATCCATCTGTTAATTATAGGAGTATATCAGTATAACTTAAGGTGCTGCAGCTTAAAAAAATAAAAGCCTGGTATTTCGTACTTTAAGCATTTTATCCCATAATTATTGTCTCCCCTCAGGTTTTTTTAGATGGCCTATTTGCCATTTGTCCAAACTAAATACATGTGTCTGCATATGTACTGTAAGTATTGGTATCTGGTTCTTTTTTCTTGGTTCTTCATACGCTTATAAAATCTCACAAAGTACCTAGCATTGTCACGGACTCTTTCTCTCTTTTTCTTCTTCTTTGCCAGGCCTCCTCTGTTTTAACAGGATGACTCTTCTCAGCTACCCTGTTCCAAATCTGGATGTTACCTTGCAAGAAGTGAGTCGTGTTCTGCAGCTTACTTTAGGTCCCGATCTTTACCCAGAGTTCAAAAGTACGTTGCAACAGCAGAGGGAGCTCCTTGAAGAAGCCCAACAGAAATTAGCAGCCAATGCTGCAGGCCAAGAGAATTGGGTGACAAAGCAGTTCAAGAGAGGTCTGCTGTCTTGTGCTGACCCCCTCCCCACCTCCACAGCACTCCCTGTAGTTCTTCTTCCATCTAAAGCAAAGAAATGTACCCAACTTAGTAGAGCAGCCTCTCTGCTCTGGGCAGCAGCAAAGCTATACAGTGAGCCCTTCTTATTGGAAGGCAATGTTCCAATGGAGCACACCCAGCAATCTGAAGTATTTGCTGCCACCCGGATTCCTGACAGGACTCAAGATGAGATTAAGGTGAGATTGATGGCAGTACAGCTATTTTGGTGACTCCCGAATGAGTTTATTCTTTATCTATTGATGTACTAACCCATTACAGGTATATCAAACATTTTCTAATTTGTAGTATTCTTAATTGCAGGCCTTCCCTGACAGCCTCCATGCCATCATTACCTGTGTTGGAGGAGTATTCCCTGTTGACATACTGTGGCGACCAAGCACTGGTGGACCAGTTTCTGCACGGTCATTTATTGACATCTATAACCAGCTGGCTCAGGTGATGGATCAACCCAGGGCAGGGAAACAAAATGATCCTTCAACTATTTGCAACCTCACAGCTCTTGAGCGTAAGACCTGGGCTGCCAGAAGGGAAGAGATCCTTGAGCAAGGAGGAGCAGCACTGACATCGCTGAGGCTGATGGAAAGTGCTGTGCTTACCGTCTGTTTGGAAGACTATGATGCACCATCTGAACTGTCTGATATCCTCAATGCAGTGAGGCTGGGAAGAGGAGGACACAGTCCATCTCTGAGATACTATGATAAGGTACTGGAGAGAATTTAAAAAAGCTTAGTTCAGCTCTATCAACTCTCATATTGCTAAACTTTATTATTGTTTATACAATAGTCAAGACATTAAAGGCCTCAGAGCAGTGTAAATGAATTGATTAAGTAATATGTTTAGTGTTTGCTGATTTTCAGAAGCCATCCATCCATCCATTTTCTTCTACTTATCCAATTCAGGGTCAAAGGGGGCAAAGAAACCCAAAATAATCATTTTCTTTCTGTTTTTTTTGACAGGTATTGAACCTGGTGGTGTTCAAAAACAGCACAGCTGGAATGGTGTTTGAGCACAGTGCTGTGGATGGGATGGTGGCTGGGCTTGTGACAGAACGTGTGTATGATCTGTCAGAGACTGCTGACTTAAACTCACTACATACTGGCACTGAAAACACAACTGAGTCTGTTGCAGTAAACAATATTAATTCTGTTTGCCCCCATCCTCTAACATTCCCTTTACAGGGAGTAAATACCCCCCAACAGAGCCTTGATTTAAAAACAAACCATCCAGTTCTCACCTTTGACATCTCTTCCTACCCTGATGTCTTCTCTACTCTCAGAGGACACAGGGGTCTATATGATGCTTGGATCAACTTCTCTTTGCAGCTTTCCATGAGGCAAACTTTTGGGGAAGCTGCTGCAAATCACATGCTTGTCACACCTTCCCATATGCGCCACTACAAACATGGTCGTTGTGATCCTACATACTCAATCACCATGCATTCTCGTCAGTTAGTAGGTGCCCTGGCATCCCACATTGGTCCAGATAACACCATCCAATACTCTACCGACCTACTACAATTGTTCCATGTTGCATTTCTGGAGCACAAGAAGCTTATTAAAAACACCAAACGTGGTCAAGGTGTTGGCCCCCACCTAGCTGCTCTGCGTCGATCTTTGCCATCTGACAATCCCCTGAAGAAGTTCCTAGACCCCTTTGGGTGTCCGTCTGTGTACCTGACAGGTACCGATCTGATGGAAGGAGTAGAATGTGGTGTAGGAAATGTTTATGCTCAAGATCAGTTGGCTGTAACCTACCTTGGGAAGAGAGACAAGGTTCGCATTGTGCTTAATGGGAAAGGAAGCTTTGCTGTAGCACTAGACAAGCTCCAACAAAACCTCAAGATGAACCTGAAGTTAGTGATGCTTCTAGCTGTTAGATATGCCATTGCAAGTGATATGGGAGCCCTTGAGTGTCTACTTCAGCAGGGTCAAAGAGAGAAACTTAATGGGGAGAAAATTCATTATCCAGAGAGCACAGATAACAGCAAGGGTACTGTTGGTAGTACCCTTGGCATGAGCCCAGACTACACTCTGGTGATTCATGGTGGTGCTGGAGAAGAGATAATGCTGAACTCCCAAGTGATAGGGGTCATTGAGTTTGCGCTACAAACAGCCTTAACTCTTGGATCCCAAGTGCTTCAACAAGGTGGCAGAAGTCTGGATGCAGTTCAGAGGTCGGTGGAAGCTCTGGAAGACTGCTTTCTGTTCAATGCGGGTAAAGGTTCAGTATTTAACAAAGATGGCAAAAATGAAATGGAAGCAACCATTGTGGATGGCAGTACAAAGAAGTCAGGATCTGTTGCTTGTGTGCAAAGTCTAAAGAACCCAATTAAAGCAGCCAGATGTGTCATGGAGAAAAGCTCACATGCACTGATTGTTGGAGAGGGAGTTGAAGAATTTCTTGAAGAGCTGGAGGAGAAGCAGAAGCCTGTTGGTCCTGAATATTTCTACACTGATGTACGTCACAGAGAGTTAACTGGAAAACTCAGTGGTGGAAAAAATTCCAAAAACAATCACCCTCAGACAGTTGGAGCTGTGGCCTTGGATCGCTGGAATGGATTGGCTGCTGCAACCTCTACAGGTGGATTGGTAGGTAAGCTGAAAGGGCGAGTTGGGGACACAGCAGTAGTAGGAGCAGGTATATATGCTGATGACAAGTTAGCCATTACCTGTTCTGGCAATGGGGATGTTTTTTTGAGGCACACAGTTGCTCAGAAAATAGCAAGTCTATACCATCATAAAGGCCACAGCCTTAGGGAAGCATGCAGAGAAGTGATGGCTGAAGATCTGAATGGGATCTGTGGTGGAATCATTGCCGTGGACACTAAAGGTGATGCTGTCATTGAGACCAATGCTGGTGTGATCTTTGTGGCCTCAATGATTAGTGGCATTTCACGAGTAGAGGTCCTCAGACCCCTGAAGGACCTCCCTAATGTTATTTGGGAAACAGATGAGCTGGTTGCCTACCTGAATCCCAAACCCTGGATCCCTGGATCGACAATTCTGACTGGAAAAACTCTTAGTGGAACAAGCAGCATCTTCCACTTGGCTACAACTGATTTTGTTGCTATGCTACAAGGAGCAAAAACTGTCTCAAACTTGCTATGTGAGCGACTGGGAGTGCAGCGTTGTGCCTTGGTTTTTAATCCAACTCCTGATCAGCCAGCACAAATCAGACTCCTCCCTCTTCATGGCTTAGAGCCAAAATGGCAGCCCCATCTTGCTAGTGAAGAAGAGTTCCACGCTTATAATCCAGGCTACTGCACCTCAAAAAGTGGCCCACGCTGGGATGATGAAACACTGGCTCAAGTTCAAGCCAAGATTAGAAATGCACTGCCAACACCAAATGCACCTTTTTGCTTTGATTTTTTGGGGGACCCATCTAATGATAACCTATTTAGCCGCATTGTTCGTGGAGAGCAGCAACAGTGGAGAGTGTGGGAAGACAGTGAGTATGTTGCCTTTTTGACGCCATATCCAAACAGTCCTGGTCTAACTGTTGTGGTGCCACGCAAACCTCTGTCCAGTGACATCTTCAAACTGGAGAAACCTGACTACACAGCACTGATCTTAGCCACTTACAAAGTTGCCCGGCTGCTGGAAGAGGGGATGAATGCTCTAAGTGTTGCATTGATCTTTGAGGGCTTTGAGATTGACTATGCTCATGCCAAGTTGATCCCTCTGTTACCTTCACCAGATGGCACTAAACCTGCTGAGATGCAAACAGAATCCTTCCAAAGCTACCCTGGATATGTTTCATCACTGAATGGCCCAGTTGCTGACTCTGAAGCCCTCAAAAGCATCCACTCAAATATTACGCAGTGCAAGCCTTCTCGTTCATGGACAGACCCTCAGTCTCACTCCATGGCTGCCATCAAGAGCCAGTGGTATTGCAACCTGTTTAAGATCCAAAACACTCTTTTCCACAGCACAGTGGAATACTTCAAAAGTTCCTGCCAGTACTCGTATGCTCTGACACCTCTTACTACTGACACCATCTCCTCACCAATGGGCCTGGGTTCTGACTCAGAGCCAGTTTCTGTTAATCTGCTGGGCCAGGGTGTGTACCTTGCTGACTCCATGCAGTTTGTACTTGAATACTTCCTTCGCTTCCAGGAAAACCTACCAGGGACCTACTACATATCTCCCAGCTTCAGAGGGGAAGATCCTGATACCACACACTTGAACCAGTTCTACCACGTGGAGTGTGAATTGCTGGGTAACATGAACAATGCAATTTCCATAGCAGAGGGATACTTGGTTCATCTCACCAAGTCCATGTTGAAGAAACACTCAGATATAATCCTGAACACTGCTGGGACTCTTACACATGTCACAGCTCTGCTTAGTAAGCTGGATGGAAAAATTGGGCTTCCAAGAGTCCCTCTAGACCAGGCCATCCCCATGATGCCCTCTGCTGACTGCTTAGAGTGGGTCCAAGATGGTCAGCCCCATTTCGGCAGAAAATTAACACGTAAAGGAGAGCGGGTTTTAATCGAGAAATATGGTGGAGCTGTTTGGCTAACTGAGATGGACCATCTGGCAGTTCCCTTCTACCAAGCATATGTGGAGGGCACTGGACAATGCAAAGCTAAAGCTGCCGACCTTTTGATGGGGTTGGGTGAGACCGTGGGTCTTGGTGAACGCCATTCCACACCTGAGATGGTGCAAGAGGCCCTGAGACATCATGCAGTGCCAGAGCAGTCCTACAAATGGTACATTAACATGCGCCAAGTGAAACCACTCATCACCAGTGGATGGGGTATGGGGACCGAGCGCTACTTGTGTTGGCTGCTTCAGCATGATGATATCAGAGATATACATATCATCCCTAGGATGAAAGGAGTTAAGTACATGCCTTGATCATGACTTCTCCACATTTTTAAAGTCATTGTATTTGACTTGTAATAATGGCTATAGTGCATGTGGATTTGTACCATAAAAATGCATCAGGAATCCCTAGATTACTAGAATATTCCTCCTATCTTGGACAGAAGAAACCTCTTAGAGCCCTTATGGCAACCTGATTATTGATGCCCTGCGAGAGTTTTAGAACTTCAGCAGAATCTGTTAAAGAAAAAAAATATACATATTTAAATGTGAAGTGGTAAGATCACAGCATTAATGTGTGGCAAAGTAAAAATGAATGAAGTGTTAAAAGAACCTGAATTATGTTATACATTTTCTTTGTATGAGACTGATTCTTACTGTTAACAAAATAATTATCTACTGGATATAAATTATAGTAATAAAGTAAATTGTAATTGAGTGGTAAATTGACCACTTCAAAAACTTTATCTATTATTATCATTGCATAAATGTTGTATACTATTTTGCAAGTCTATATTATTTTTCCTCAATTTCGTGTTTTGTTTTGTTTTTTTTATTATTTCTATCGTATTGCCTTTGTATGTAAATGTTTTTGTTGAGGTCAAATGGATCACGAACCACTGATGTTATAACTCAGTAATATTGAAAAGAACTATTGAATCCAAAATAAATCTCAGTGACAGATCTGTTTGATTACTGATGTATCCAGTGTACCTTTTTCCTAAGATATTCTGATACTTTGTGTGAGACTACAGAGGTGTATGTTTTCTGGCTACTGAATTTTAAGATCATTTTATGATATATATCAAGTGTTTAAAATGACAACAGACTAATTGCCTCAGTGTCGGTCATCAAAGTTGGTTGGAATCACCAGTACTGGCAATAGTCTCACATTGCTGGGAGTTATTTGGTGTAATCTTGATTTAATAAATGTTTTTGATCCAACTAAAAATATGATCACTTTGATGTTCTTATAAAGACTTACATAATTTGTATATATACATTAAACATGTAATTAGTAAAATCAATGTAATAGTCTGTGTGTGCATACATGTGTGAGATATACACTGAGACACGGACACACTCAATCAACACATGCAAATCGCAGAATTGATCACATAGAAATATAGAATAGAAATAAAAGGATAGTTACAATAACATAATAAATTGTTTTATTATGTTTTCTGGTGTTGGATAAGTAGTTAAGAGGGTGGGTGGCGGGTTGGAAGCATGGCTGCTGGTTTACTGATGTTTTACCAAAAGTGGTCAGTGAAATAAGAAAGTGGTTCAGACACATCTGTCCACCTGTAATCTTATGAAGACTGTAAGTAGCTACAAAGATGGTTCTCCTCCTCAAACACACCTAATACTACACTTGAGATTTCATTTTTGAATAAGATTGTATAATTTTATTGTATAATTTTAGAAAATGAAACCACCAATCCCTATAGTTTGTACCATAGATTTTATATTGTGAAGCTACCTGATACAATATAATATATATAATGTGATATGATTCCAGCAACAGATTCTGGCAGCATGTGTGCACCACAATAGAAAAACACTCCAGAAAGTTCTTTGTCTCTAGTTGATTGTATCAATTTTAATCCATCCTTCTAATGAAATTTATTAGAATTATAAATAACACTGGGGCAACAGAATGCATTTTTCAAAACACTGACTTAGGTATGTAATCCCACTTTTTTTAAGAATAATTTTTATTTAGCCTTCTATGCTCATACGTAAAATTCTGTTAAACAATTTATATTTATATTTATATTTATATTTATATTTATATTTATATTTATATTTATATTTATATTTATATTTATATTTTATCTTATCCAAATGAGTGTGCAAATGTGTTATTATACACATATTTCTTTTTGGAGCATAGGATAACTTACATAAATTCTTGTATCCAAGAACTTCAGATGCATACAGTTGCCATATAGTGTACATAACTGATTAGGTTTCAGCTCCATCTGTCATACAACTAAATCCTTGCTGCTCTTACAGGTAGATGCAGGATTGTTATCACCTGGAAATGCATCATCATTCCCCATGAGGCAACAAATGATCTCTACATGTGTGAAGAACAGAGTTTAATTGTATGACATGCTGACGTGAAAATAAAATGTAATTAGCTTTGTTCTCTCCATAATGTAGTGGCTGTGTGTGTCTCAGATGTATACTAATTTATACTAAGTTATCTTGTGTGTGTAAGTTATAATCTTGTTCACAAAATTATTTGCATAAGGTGAAAAAACATCAAACAAGGGAAGTGAGAGCACTAGGCTAATCAAAATTAAAAGCAGTAAGTAAGTAAGTAAATTTTGTTTCTATTGCACGTTTAAAACCAAAGTGCTTTACACTAAAATAAAATAGAATAAACACGTTCCTAAAAAATTTACACTACATGCATTCACAATTTTTACATGAAATAACCCAACAGCAACCAATCCTCCAGTCACAGTTCCAGAAATCAGCAGTTTCCAAAAGCTTGACATAAAAAATATGTCTTCAGCTTGGAGTTAAAAACATTCACAGCCGATGCTTGTCTGGGGTCACTTGGGAGGTCATTCCAGAGTTTTGGTGCAACAACAGGAAAGGCACGAGCTCCTTTTGAAATAAGCTTAGATCGCAGGATGATCAGGAGTGATTGAGGAGCAGACCTAATGATGTTGAGGGAGTGTATGGATGCATATCAACCACATATGCAGGTGCAAGACCATTTAAGGCTGTAAGCAAAAACAGTGCCTCTTTATACTGGATTCTGTAATGCACAGGGAGCCAGTGCAAGCCTGCCAACACTGGAGTAATGTGATCTCTCTTGTTTTGTCCCGGTCAGTAATCTGGCTGCAGCATTTTGGACTAATTGTAAACAGGCAGGAGATGAATGACTAACTCCAGTATACAGTGCATTACAGTAGTCCAGTTTAGCACTTTAGTAACAAAGACATGCATAACCCTTTCCAGATCAGAAGGTTTTTAAAAAGTTGTTATTCTGGAGATTGTTATGCGCTGGAAGAAGCTGCTCTCGACCACTGCAAAACTAAATTAAAACAGAAAAATATCACCTCTTTGAACTTTAAGAGCTCAGTACTATGCAATTACCAGCCACAACTTTATTTTGACATAGATTCATAGTAACAACCGGAAGACTCCCCTCATATGAATTTTACAATAACTTAAATTAAGGCACAATTTCTGAACATTTTAATTCGACAGACAGCTCATTAATAAGAAATAAAAGGGTACCAAAAAAAAAAAAAAAAAAACGGCCCCGG
>VUQS01047505.1:44791-60024 GCA_015108495.1 Heterochromis multidens
GTAATACAAATATTACTCAAGTTGCAACAAGTTGTTTTTCAGAGAGATTTTTGTCTGCCTTTATCTACACAGACACTATTCTACTTACTACACTGCCACCTAGTGATGTTACCACCCCATTACCACATCCTCCATGGC
Source organism: Heterochromis multidens (assembly GCA_015108495.1). NCBI lineage: Eukaryota > Metazoa > Chordata > Actinopteri > Cichliformes > Cichlidae > Heterochromis > Heterochromis multidens. The sequence continues at coordinate 44,930 of VUQS01047505.1, forward strand.
GTTAAACTTTAAGATTTTTTTGTCTTCTACAATACTAATTGCAGCCAAATTGAAATGGCAGTTAAATAACAAGATGAAAGCCAAAAATACACAACAATATATCCATATTTTTTATTATTGTTGTCTCAGGATGAACAAAGTACTGATGTTGCAATCACCACACAAGGAGGGACCACACAGTAAGTAACGTCACTTTGGCTACAGTCAAGTGGTAGAACTTACACAGTGCAAAATGCTTTGCTAAGAGCCTAAAATGTTACATATTTTACACTGCTCACTACACTTATGACACACTGAGGTGGAGCTGGACTCGCAGGACTCTGAATGAATGTTGGAAACATCCTCATATTAAAATTTGAAAGTCATGCTCATCACATTTAAGTGCTGGCGGTGGCCTACGTCACTAGATGAAGTACAGAGGTCGGTAAAGCGTGAAGAGGGAGCAGTGCCACGGTTTCTTTTACAGGCTACATCACTTGTAGAAAATGACATTTTACAGCATGGCAGTGCTATCGGTCACATGTATATGTTTTTATTTCTCTTCTTTTTTCCCCTCTTTTTTCTTTTTTTTGCAGTTGTAAAGGTAGAAGGATGTGATGTGATACCAAAAAAATCACTTATTCAAGCAAGAGAAATAAGAAGTGAGGTTGCCTTCAGCTCTATAGGCACTCATTTTTCTGCATGCTGTGTCTTAACATGCCTCTGATGGCTGTTTATATATTTATATTTATATATATGTATTTTTTAAACTACTGATGTCAGGAACTGATATCTCAAGGATGTAGAAAAAGATACAAGGTAGTAAGAGCCCTAAGAGAGCTTGAGTGGTTCATGAGGTTATGCTGTTTCAGTAGCATGCGAAAGCTTGATGTAGCCTATAGGATACTGCCCTGCTGCTGCAGGGCTGTACTCCCACTGTCACGCTTTGATGCTGAGGCACGTAGCTGAATCTACCTTGTCAATATACGCGCTGGATGCATGACCATAAACAGCGAAGCAGAGCCGGCCCGGGCTGCTCCACGGGGATCTGAGGCTGCACAAAGTTTTGATACAGCCTTCCTTAACTCTTTTCAGAGCTCCTCTTGAGCATGAATGCAGAGGTCTGATAAAAATACCTATGCTTTCAGTGGTGTCAAAAAATTGTTTTCTTTAGCGCAGTTGCAACCAAAGTACAAAGACTAGCTCCCTTTAAGATCCCCGCAAACTAAAACAAATACTCAGAAGAAAGGCCCAAATTTGAATTAATATGTGACTCGTGTCCGCACTTAAGCAATCAGCATTAATCAGCGTCTCTGTAGCTGCGCGAGATTTTGCCCTGGAGGAATCAATTCAACTCAGACTCCCTGAGCAGCAGAAACTAATGAAATTTTAATGAAGATCATTTGAATCTCACTCATGTGAGAGGTAAGAATTACCTCCTGTTTTTAACGTCTGAAGGTCGACTTTTGGAGTCCACAAACAACTCGAGGTGATGTGCGCACATTTCCAGCACACTTTGTCTCTTGTTGCCCAGTTCATGTTTGGATTTGGTATTAAGTAGCTTGCTTTCTGATTCAAACTGAACAGCATCAGAGGGGACGCACACACCGACACTCGTGAATGACAGACATGATGCCACCCTCAAATCTGACTGGTCATTACGTTTTGTTTTGTTTTAACGTATAGCTTTTTTGGTTTGGATTTTGCCCTTTTTAAACACGTCATACAAAGCTGATCAGTGTAGACTGAACAAAGATTAGCAGCAGCTGATTTCTGTGGACATGCTCATGGGCTCAGTAGGATTTGAGCTCAGGTTGCTCGAAGCAAAATATCTCTTCGGTCTGAGGAGCCTGTCTTAAACATTTCAGTCTCGGATTCACTCAAAGACCTACTCATCCGAACCCTTTGTTGTCCCTGAAACTCTTCAGAGTTAGAGAGGGATATCACAATGAGGTTTTTGTTATATGAGGTGATGTTTATGCCCTGTTAAAGGCTCACAATAAGGAAAAAGATCTTTCCGTTTAGTTTGATCGTGTCACTGTAGCTGGCATCCCCGACAGTCATCCTCTGGTTCGGTGTTGTCAGAAGAATAGGAGCTCTCCTCGCTCACTGTCAAATGCAACATAATTATATTAGTGTGTACAGTTTTAATAAGCAGACCACCTGTATACATATGTGTTTTTCAACTCCAACAGAAAACAAAAATCATTAGCTATCTTTGCAAAATATATACGAAAAAAGGACTTACACCACTCTGTCTGTATGGGGAGGAAGGCCTTGTCACCGTTCTCCCTGATCATTTCCTCAATCTTATCCAGCAGGACCGACACACTCCTGTCTTTGCCAGGCGTCTTGCTGTCCAGGACATGGTAATAGTTCCCACAGTATTCCAGCAGTCTTTGCAGCTCGCGCCCACCTCTAAGAATGTGTTCCTCAATGGGCGTGCGTCCCAGCCAGTCACCACAGCTGAACAGCACCATGGTGTGGAGGCAAGCACTGTCACCAAACAGAGTCTCTATGTGCGCCACAAGCGTTCGCCTCTTTCTGGCGGTGAGGGACGAGACAACGGGTAGGACAAGCAGCAGGGTGTGGGGTCCGGGTCGTAGGAGGGCAGCCCCGCGCTGGGACTCCTGGCGGATTCGCTTTGGGGTTCGCCTCACCGAGAACCAGTCCCAGCCCGGGGTGTCGACAATAGTGACCCGACGACCGGATACGAGCGCCTGCCTCCTGAGGCACAGCTCTGTCTCCTGGCCCGATTCAAAGTAGCGGCGACCCAGGATGCAGTTCCCCACTGAGCTCTTTCCAACACCCTTCCAACCCAGCAACAGCAACCTTAATTCTAAACAGAATGACAAGGAGGGAATAAGAAACAGACAGAAAAATAGTCAGCTAAACAGAGCCGAGAGAATGAAAACACTTGGAATAAAAAGCAAAACTAGCTCATCAGGAATGAGTAAGCAGTTTCCTACAACACCATTTCAGGGGATTTTTTTTCCCAGGGGCAGAATTCTGACACATGTGAATTCAACTCTCCTTCACCACATGACTCACTCAATTACACACTTTAGCGCACAAACGCACGCACACACACACACGCACACACACAGCCTCATACCTCTGGGAGGTCCTCCAATCATCTGCTCCCTCTGTCGAGCATGCTCCTCCATCCTCATCCTCTCTTCCTCTAGAGCTCTCCGGGCCTGTTCTTCCTCCAGTAAAATCAGCTCATTCACCTCAAAGTACCATCCTGCATGAAAGCATCAATAAATTATTCACTGAACTGTTTTCCGTCAGCTCTTTAACACAACTGGAGTATTAATCATAAGCTACAGAAGCACATGCAGTGTAATTATTTACTATATCACAGCCCAAAATTTTTGAATCGCTACCTTATCGTGGTGGAGGGGTTTGTGTGTCCCAGGGATCCCAGGGGTTATGTTGTCCAGGGGCTTTTGCCCTCTGGTAGGGTTTCCCATGGCAAATTGGTCCTGGGTGAGGGACCAGACAAAGAGCGATTCAGAAGACCCTTATGAGTATAAAAAACAAGGGAACAGTTCAGCCTGCCCGGCATAGGGTTACCGGGGCCCCGTCCTGGAGCCAGGCCTGGGGAGGGTGCTCAAGGGAGAGCGCCTGGTGGCTGGGCCTTAGCCCATGGGGCCTGGCCAGGTGCAGCCCCACCTCCTGTAGGCCCATCACTCACAGGAGGCACCGTAGGGGTCGGGTGCAATGTAGCCAGTGCAGGCTGGGGACATTGAGTCAAAATGGACCATTTTCAGCACCTCCATTGCTGAGGCTGCTGCACTGAGCTGCAGCTGCAAGGTGGTTGGTGCCTGTCGTGGTGGTAACCCCCGAACCAGAGACACTGGAGGTGAAGGGAGCCATCAAGCTGAAGTAGGAGTCCTATCGGGCTTGGTTAGCCTGTGGGACTTCGAAAGCAGCTGATGGGCACCAGCAGGCCAAGCGGAACGTGGCACGGGCAGTGGTGGAAGCAAAAACTTGGGTGTGTTTGGTGAGGCCATGGAAAAAGACTTTAGGACTGCCTCAAAGTGATTCTGGCAAACCATCATGTGACTCAAGAGGGGAAAGCGGTGCTCTACCAACACAGTGTATAGTACGGGTGGAGCGCTGCTGACTTCAACTGAGGATATAGTCAGGCTGTGGAAGGAATACTTTGAGGACCTCCTTAATTCCACAGACACGTCTTCTGTAGAGGAAGTAGAGTCTGGGGACAAGGGGGAGACTCGGCCATCACTGGGGGTGAGGTCACTGAGGCAGTTAAACAACTCCTTGGTGGCAGGGCCCCTCGAGTTCCTGAAGGCTCTGGATGTTGTAGGGCTGTCTTGGTTGACACACTTCTACAATGTCGCATGGAGATCTGGGGCAGTACCTCTGGATTGGTGGTGGTACCCATCTTTAAGAATGGGGACCGGAAGGTGTGCTCCAACTATAGATGGATCACACTCCTCAGCCTACCGGGGAAAGTCTATGCCAGGGAGCTGGAAAGGAGAGTCCGTCCGTTAAACGAACCTCGGATGCAGGAGGAACAATGCGGTTTTTGTACCAGTCACGGAACACTGGACAAGCTCTTTACCCTCTAGAGGATATTTTAGGGTGCGTGGGAGCTTGCCCAACCAGTCTACATATGTTTTGTGGACTTGGAGAAGGCATTCAACCGCGTCCCTATGAGTATTCTGTGGGAGGTGCTTCGGGAGTATGGGGTATCTGGCCCATTGCTACCAGCCATTCGGTCCTTATAAAACTGTTGCAAGAGCTTGGTCCGCATTGCCGGCAATAAGTCGGACTCATTCCCAGTGGGTGTTGGACTCCGCCAGGGCTGGCCTTTGTCACCAATTCTGTTCATAATTTTTATGGACAGAATTTCTGTGGCAGATGGCTTCCACTTTAGTGGTCTCAGAATCTCATCTCTGCTTTTCGCAGATGATGTGGTTCTGTTGGCTTCATCAGGTGGTGGCCTCCAGCTTGCACTGGAGTGGTTCGCAGCTGAGTGTGAAGCAGCGGGAATGAGAATCAGCACCTCCAAGTCTGAGGCCATGGTTCTCAGCCAGAAAAGGGTGGAGTGTTCACTCCGGGTCAGGGACGAGTTGCTGCCCCAAGTGGAGGAGTTTAAGTATCTCGGGGTCTTGTTCACGAGTGAGGGGAGCGGGGAGCGGGAGATCGACAGACAGATTGGGGCTGCGACTGCAGTGATGCGGACACTGTACTGGTCTGTCGTGGTAAATAGGTGGTAAAAGCGAAGCTCTCGATTTACCGGTCGATCTACATCCCTACCCTCACCTATGGTCACGAGCTTTGTGTAGTGACCAAAAGAACGAGTTCGCGAATACAAGCAGCGGAAATGAGCTTTCTCCGAAGAGTGGCTGGCCTCTCCCTTAGAGATAGAGTGAAGAGCTCAGCCATGCGGGAGGAGATCAGAGTAGAGCTGCTACTCCTCCGCATCGAAAGGAGCCAGTTGAGGTGGTTCAGATATCTGACTGGGATGCCTCCTGGGTGCCTCCTGGGTGACGTGTTCTGGGCATGTCCCACCAAGAGGAGGCCCCGGGGTAGACCCAGGACACGCTAGAGAGATTATATCTCTCGGCTGGCATGGGAACGGATAAGCTGGAGGAGGTGGCTGGGGAGAGGGAGGTCTGGGCTTCTCTGCTTAGGCTGCTGCCCCCGTGACCCGGCCCCGGATAAGCAGAAGAAAATGGATGGATGGATAATTTAACTGAAAATAGTAAAAAAGACATCCCAACAAATTTTGAAACTTAGAAATTTCATTATTTAAAAAAAAAAAAAAATAATAGTAATAAAAACATCTCTCTCTCCTTCCCACTGTTGCCAAGTGTTTGCTCATAGGGGGGCGTCTGATTGTTGGGTTTTTCTCTGTATTATTGTAGGGTCTTTATCTTACAATATAAAGTGCCTTGAGGCGACTGTTGTTGTGATTTGGTGCTATATAAATAAAATTGAATTGAATTATTGTCTATGATCACAGTTTGTTGCCACATCCACAAATCTAAGTTTAACTAAGTTACAAATAAATAATCTTTGGTCTGAACAATCAGAATCTGAAATCCTTTTTTTTTTTTTTTTATGAAGTAGGCTTGCTATCAGAACAAATTTAACAACATTAAACATTTAACAAGCATCAGTGATGGTATGGGGGAGTATTAATGCACACTGCATGGGTAACTTGCACATCTGTGAGGCACCATCAATGCTGAAAATTATATCCTGGGTTTGAAGTAACATATAAAGCCATGTAAGTCTTTTCAGCAGAGGCCTTGTTTATTTCAGCAAGATCTCAATGCCGAACCCCATTCTGCACTTATTACAGCAGCATGGCTGTAGTGTAAGAGGCCGGTGCTAATCAACCTGACTGCAGTTCAGACTGGAAACTTTTGTCATATTATGAAAAAATACAACAAAGGAAACTCTGAACTATAAAGCAGCTGGCTTTCAAGATGACTGCAGTTCATTTCCTCAGTTCACAAACACCTACACTAAAGTATGCTGGTAAAATTAAAGAGGCCAGACAAACTGAGTCTGCAGTAAGAAACATAGCCCTGTCCTGTTTTCAACCTGTGTTGCTGGCTTCAAAATGAACATAAATCCTTAAAAAAAACAAAAAAACAAACTAAAAGTGTCTCATTTCCAACATTTGAGATGTTATCTGTATTATTTTCAATTAAAACTAGAATTGAAATGTTTCTCAAATCATGAATGTCTTTACATGTCTTTACTTTAAATAAATCCAGCCAAACCTTGGTTGTCAGTGATCATTTCCTCCACTTTTTCCATCAGCTCGGGTACTTGTGTGTTTTCTTCTGTCTCTTTTCGAATGTTATCAAAAGCGTGGTACCTGCAGGGTGAAAACTATCTTTAAAGGGGCATGTCACTAAATTTGCATACAAACACAGGAAAAGTGCAGCACATGGTTTTTCAAAAATTTTCAAAAATGTACGACATTTTTGAAAATTTTTGGAAAACCATGTGCTGTTATCCTAGTGACGGCATCGCTGGTATTTCAAGTATATGGTATTTCTATCTGGAGAAAAAAAACCACTATCAACATAACTGAATTAGAAGCATCTTTTTTATTTTAAGCAGTCTTCCTGCTCAAAATCCTGCATTATCAGAAATCCACCCTGAAGCAGTGGCTAATGTAGCCTAATGCTGTTAGCCCCAAGAAGAGAAGAGGAGTAGGCTACACAGGTTTGTTCATATCACCTCATACAATCAGTTTTTTTTCATTGAAACTTGCAGCCAAAGCTGACTGAAGTGATACTGCTTGAGATTGTGTTATCAGATTTTGCACAACAGCTTTACAGCATTTTTCTCATAGGCAGGATGTACAGTTTAAACCACATTTGGTGCATAAAGTCTGTGGAGTTTCCCTTTAGGTTATCTGTTAAACTGCTGCTACACAACCTAAAGACTGAGTACTTACTTATAATTGTTTTTCTTGTTGTTGTTGCTTACACAGAACAAATAAAAAACCTCACACAGACAAATGTGGAGGTACGTGATGTTCCTCTGCTTAGAGCAGCTTCTGAGAAACCAGAGCCAGAGGAGAGACAGAGCAAAATACAAAGAGCAAACTGACGTACCTGCTTCCACATCTCTCCACCAGCCACTGCAGGGCCTCTCCAGTGTTTGCTATGTGCTCCTCGATAAAGACCCCCTTGGGCAGCTTGTCTATCCCGGTGAAGAGTACCATGGAGTACCTCCAGGTCCCTCCGCCCAGGGCACCAAGCTGCTCCTCTGCGGCCCTCCGCTCAGTCTCAGTGAAGGGCTGGGTGACCGACACCACCAGAAGGATAGCGTGGGGTCCTGGAGGGCAGAGAATGGCCCCCATGCATGGCCCCTCGCTGTCCAGGCTCGGCGGGGGTCGCCGCGGGCTGTCTGACTCCGCGCCGACGTTGTCATTGTCGTCAGCTTCGGCGTCGTCATCCTGTGCGGTGGGGATGGCCCACGGCGGGGTGTCTACAACGGTGACGCGCCGACCGTAGATCTCAGTGTGGCCCACGTTACTGTGAGTGGTCTCGGTCCCGGCATCAAAGACCTCGTCCCCCAGGATGGTGTTGGCAGTGCAGGTCTTACCGGACCGTGGACCCCCTAGGAGCAGCAATCTGCGCTCAGGGGGGTGGCGGCCCCTGGGGTCTCCTGCTGTAACAAAGTGAGATCAGACTAAACGTTCTCTTCAATGACAGATGTTCAATGAGTAGTGCTATTCTTCTCAAGTTGAGCACTAAAGCGCTTTCTCACTACAAGACTCATTCACCCAATCACACACACACACACACATTCATACAAGTGCGTTTTTCTATGCCTAAGCATTTTTAACCTAAGAGTCATACACTCGTAGTCCAACGGATGCATCGGTGGCAACTCAACCTGCTCTACCTCTAGCTAGGTAGAGCAGGTTGTCTTGTGTTGCAGTTGACTATTTTTATACTCTAAATATTCTATATTATTCTATCTGAATATAATTGGGTCCTTGATCTGTTTTAAACCCAGTCTTTTAAACCCAGTTCAGTCTCCAAAGTGTCGTCTTCCTACTGTGTTTTGGAGAGCATTCTTCCCACTGCAATGCAATTTCACTTTCCCTCCTTCTTTAGTGTCCTCGCTCCTTTGATTTCCTCTGTGCCCCCTTCTTATCTGAGCAGCTTGCTACCTTACACCTCCTTTAGTGGCTCCTCTTTCATTTATATCTCTATCCTGCTCTGATGGATCTCCCAGTATGCCTCGTCCTTTTATCTCTCCTTAGATTTTGGAAAAAGTGGGTCAGGCATACCATTCAGTCATGTGAACAAAACATGACGTACTCTGAGTTTTGATTTTTTTTTTAAAAAATGGCATCACAGAAGGATTTGAATATTCAGAAGATGCTCAGAGGAGTGATGCATGCTTCGTGAGGATGACTTGAGGGGAGAGCATGAGATGCAGAGAGAAGTTTATTGATTAATCTGTGATGCTCACTGACTTTTCATGTGTGCCACTTATCACAGGAAGTTGACATGAGCAACAGTTTCTCCCTGCAGCGGTTGTTTTAAAAGGATGCTGTCATTAAACAAAAGGCAATGACATGGAGCTTGCTGTGAGGTGTCCAGCAAAGGATTAAAAAGCCACTTACCAGTGTCAGAGGCAGAGGACACAGCAGCCATCTTGTGTGTAGAACCTCTGGCTTCCTCCTCCTCAGCCCCCCTCCTCCTTCTCCGTCTCACCTCCACGGTGCCTTCCTTTTCGTGCCCCTTCAGAAAGCGACAGATGCAGAGCTGAGAGTGAAAGGCTGGCGGCTCAAATGCTTCTCAGCTCTCTCTTTCACTCTAACCCTCATTCTACTGCAGTGTAACTCACTATCTTCCTGTGCCTGCCCCTTCCTCCCTTTCTTTCCTCATACTTCAACCTCTCCCTTTTTTCTTTTTTTTTTGGTAATTTATCTGTCACACCCCCTTCACCCCACTATGATCTTCCAAGTCCTTTCCTTTATATATTGTCTCTTCCTCCTGTCCTCGTCCCCTTCCAGCGCTCCTTTCTTTTGTCTTCTTTATCTGTCCGAACTGAGGGGAAAGATTGTGCAATGCAGGAGACTGGAAGCCAAATCCACCCCTGCAGCAGCTGCTCCAGGAAGATGTCTCGTCATTTTTTGAGGGAAAACAGAGGAAGCTGTTCCTCCCACTCGCTTGTATCAGACGACAGCAGCAGCAGTGTGGTACTGTATGCAGACTGCAGTCAGGAGGACAGACAGAAAGATGGATAGACAGAGAGAGAGAGGCAGTACTTTGTGCTCTGTTTACAGCTGGATGTGTTCCCCAGATGCTGCATCATGCACGAACACAGCTCTTTATATATACATGACGCCTCTAGACATAAGAGTATTGTGAGGCAGTAAGGGGATTTATACTGCATGAATACATTTAAATATTGATATAAGGCACAGGTTACATAATAAATAAAAGCTTCTATAAATAGATGACTAAGACGCCGTCCGATCGCTTTGAATTCAAATCTCCGCCGCCTTAGTTTGGATACTGTCTGAAGGATACATCACATTTAGCAGAAATAAAGTCATCCTGAATGTCTGAGCTCATCCTTGGCTCCTTACCAGTTGAATTGTATCCGCTATATGGCGAGATACGTTCATGGACCCAAGGGAAATCACGCAAGTCAAAAGGTTAAAAACATTTGCTGTGTATATTTTAAAGACGGGGATGACGATGTTCATACGTATCAAAACGCTTCGCTGACGTGCTCGTTTGTATTGCTGCAATGATAACACCTTTAAAAAGTTTTGTTGACGTTCTTTTATGTATCGTGGCAATGTTAGCACTTTAACGTCCCAGCGCTTTTGAAGTCTTCCGTAAAGTTACGTCACACGTTAGAAAAAACCAAAAAAAACAAAAAACAAAAACGCGCCTCCACTGGCCCACGTGATGCTACCAGCTAAAGTCGGCTACTTAAAGGATGATGATGTTCAAAGCATGAGATTAAAAAAGAACAGAGGACATTCAGAGCCTGTTTTTTTTTTTTTTAAACAAACAAAAAACAATTATATAATGTGGAGAGAAGGATTATTCATCATCATATTTGTAAATTGGGTCGAAGTAGGCTATAGATAGATAAGGGAGCTTTTATTAAGAAGACAAATACAACTGACAATAAGAGTATGAAGCACCAGAAGAGTCACGCACATCGAAATAAAGAATTTTGTGCTTCAATAATAAATTGTGCATGTTTTTAACCAACTCTCTCTTTTTTTGTAGAATTCATCAGCAGCTGTGGAGGGATGTATTTGAATATCTTCTATACCACTTTTCCTAACCTGGAAGCTGAGGGATGGCTCAATCCTGACAAGGAGACAAACCTCACTGCTTTACATAGAAGTTTCATCCTCCGTGCAACAAGATCAGCCAGAAATCTGTCCCTTTCTACAGCTGTGGCTGAGCAAAGCAAGATAACAGGGAACAGACATCCCTGAGCTGTCCTACAGAACTGATAAATCCAACTGTACAATTTCCAGAAACAATACCAACTTACAATAAGACAGTTTGCATTCTCAACTTTGTGTTGTGCTGTAAAATAAACCCATTGTCGTCATGAGCAGACCTTTTTAAAATCACTCTGTTCAAAGATGATTCTTAGTTTTTATACTTACGAGGTCCAACTAATTTCAAATAGGAGAAATTAAAAATGCAAACAAGCGAGTTCGGGTGTTAGGAGGATGATCTGTAATCGGTTATGGAACTAATACTCATAATTCACATATATTGCAAGAAGCTTCACTCTCCCTCAGCTTTAGTGAGCATTTCAGCGTCTAACAACTCTCTTTAGCCTCAAAAAGTCGATTCAATTCAACTGGACACAACAGTTTTCAGTGGGAGAAACATTTCATCACTCATCCATGAGACTGAAGAATACTGAAAAAGTCACTTGGATGAGTGATGAAACATTTTTCCCATGGGAAAACACATCCAGAGGAACTGAACTTTTGTGCATTTCCTTACCTGTAATTCATGCATCAAGACATTTTCTTTATAGTTTTTTCAGTTAACATTTCTCTTGTCTTATTTTGAGCCTCAGCAAGCAGCTGTTTTCAGAAGAAAAACACTGTAAACTATCTGCTAATCAGACAAAAAGGTTATTCAGCCAGGTGTTATTCTTGGGAGTTTAAGACCAAAACTGAGCTCAAACTTTAGATTGGCATTCATAAGCTGAAAAAAAATACCAGTTAAGCTGGATGAGGGTGTTCTGCTGAATGTGTTACTAATCAACTTTCAACTCTTTCTCTGTTGATCTGTTCATGTACAACATAATGCAAAATGGAAAAAAATAAAAAAACATTCATTTATGTGAATAACTTTGCTCTTCTTAAAATGTATATATACGTGCACACGCACACACACACGCACACACACACACGCGCACACACACACACACACACACACACACACACACACACATCAACTAAAATATCAGCAGTGATTTAATAACTTTATGACCTCTGAAAATTATTTCCACATCATTTACTGTATACATCACAGCATTCAGAGCCTTTATAGGCACAGAGCATTACTAAACTAAATCCATTTCAGTTTTTGTTTTTCATTATGTATATTTTATTAATAATTAAATGTAATTATCTGTATCTTTACCACACATTTGACTAGGATAAGGTACTGTAGGTGCAGTGAATGCTTAAATGAGAATGTAACTACTGAGGTTAAATGCCCTTTGTACAAGCACACACACACACACACACACACACACACACATACACTTCTTAGCATCTATATCCATTTATTTAATTCACTGTGGCCCTCCATAGGCCTTGTGCATGGAGGGCCATGAGTGCCAAAATGAATTAAATACATCATTAAATAATTAAATGTGTCAATAATTAAAATTGGAAATAAATACTTTATTAAATGTATTAAATGAAATGAATTAAATGAATTAAATTAATTAATTACAAATTTAATTAATTAATGACTTAATTATTTAATGATGTATTTAATTCATTTTGACACTCGTTGCCCTCCATATTTGTCATATTCATAAATAGTTCCAACAATCATTCAGACAGCAGACCAGATATTTTGATAGATACAGCAACTGAACTACATGTTGGCACTTAGATTTCTATGGCACAAGAAAATGTGATCACTGAGAGCAGGATGAAGCTACTGAGCATGTTATGTTACACTGTCAGAAATATGAGGCTGAAAGAAGGCAGTTGTTTCAAAACCTCGGATTATATTTATTATATAGTTTTATTATATAATATTATAGATATTTAAAGGAGTTCAAGAAACTGATGTTATGAAGCCGGTCGTGGCAGATGGCTGCCCCTCCCTGAGCCTGGTTCTGCTGGAGGTTTCTTCCTGTTAAAAGGGATGTTTTTCCTTCCCATTGTCACCAAGTGTTTGCTCATAGGGGGTCGTCTGATTGTTGGGTTTTTCTCTGTATTATTGTAGGGTCTTTACCTTACAATATAAAGCATTGACATTTAAGTCTACACTACCAGTTAGTGGCAGTGATGCACCAGTTCTTTGTTGGCCTACCCTTGTTTCAACGTCTTGGGAGCTACCGTGCGTTTCTGGGTTTAGGGTTAGGGTAGGGAAATTGCATGGCAAGCACCGAGGAGTTCATGAAGTATCATTCACCTCTGGTCTCCAGATATGCCAGCAAGGAGATGGTCTATAACTTCAACAACAGGAAGAAATTCACAACTTGGAGGAAGCAGTGGATCTACAGCACTAAAGCTGAAAAGGTTCGACATACTCTTGATTTATGTGGCAGCTCCATGAAGTAAAGTCTGTGACCTTTAGAGAGCCCTATCAAGTCTCCTGCTCTGAACATACTGGTAGCATACAGTAAGCAGAAACGGTGTATAGGTCAGGAAACACTCAGCAGCTCCAGAGTTACATTTCATTAAGACAAAAATAAGAACTTCTGGATTATTATAGCTAAACCAACTAAGTCAATGTTCTCTTTGATCTCCTTTGTAAATGCAATGGAATTTTGCTCATAAATATTCAACTAAAATATACCCATTACATTTAAAAGCCATATGTAAATTAATTTTTGAAGATAACAAATGTGAAAAAGGTAAGTTCTGATTAAGATGAGACTTCATATGTTTTGTTTTGTCTGACCAAAGCCTTTTCAGTTTGACACAACATTAAACAGAAAAGCAGAAAAATCCATTGATTATATTTATTAAATTGCATTTTTTGTGAGTTATTTAATATTAGATCAATACAGCTGATAACCACAAAGTTTTCATCAGTATGGCTGCTGATCAAAGGCCAAACACTTTATGGTGTGATTTATTTATTTTCTCACACTTCCAGTGAGTCAGACTACAGCTGCAGTGTTTTCATAGGCCTTCATCAGTTTGATGGAGTTGTCTGATTTGGATGTCAAACACACCCACTGTGCCTCTCTTTATCTTTCCTTACACAGCTGGATAACGCCTAACATTCAAAAACACTTTGTAACAGTAAACTGTGCCTCAGCCTAAAGTTTTGCCTCCTCCTCCTCCAGGTTCCAGTGCCAGTTGATAGCCGATCCACTGCAGACTGCCTCAGTCCAATGGCTGGAGATGACGCTGAATGACAGTGCCAATGATCAGCCAACCCAGACACACATTTTCATTTTGTGTGAATGTTCTTTAAAATGTCCACTGACATTTTTAAGTGTGCTACTGGAAAGCACACAAAGCATCCATGAAATGCATGAAAAATTATTTTGTGACAAAGAATGATTGTTTTCCACCTAACATCACTATCTGTCCATCTGATCACCTGGTTCTTCCTGCTCTTGTACAGTTTCTCTGTCCTCTCTCTCTCCATTCTCCTCACTCATTTTTTGCTCTGACAATCACACACAAACACACTGTATTCAACTAGCAAATAACAAAACTATATTCTTATAATAATTATTATAACAGCAGGTTGGGGATCCACATTTGATGTCAGTATAACACACTGCTTAGTTATGAGAAGTCATCATCAGTGAATGTGGGCAAAACACAAGCTACCTTGGCTTTATAATTACATGTCCACTCTCACCTGTTTCTCTCTGCTGTCTTCATCCTGCTCTCTCCCTCTCTGTCCTCCTCTCTCAGTCTTTGTGCTGTCACCAAAAGTTAAATTCAACAGTGACACTGAATTTACAACCTAATAAAAGCATAAACTGATCCACATCAATTTATAGCAATATTCAAACCGAATACAGGCTGCTGGTCATTAACAGGTAACATCCTTTTGACTTGCTCTCACCTTTATCTGGAGCTGTACTCTAAACAAATAATGAAGCCCAGTTCGACCAGAATAGGAACAGAAATCAGCTCCTTGGCTGGCAACTCACGATTTGCCAGCAGAGTAATGGCTCTAAAGGTAAAAAGTCCCCACATTATCAGAACAGTTCGCACTTTTGCTATAGTTCACTTAAAGTGCGTTTGAAATCTACACTGATTTGTGTCATGAAATGATCTCTTCATCTTCTTTCTGTCGCAGCAACAAAAGTCTGATTTGTTCATGACTGATGAAGCAGCAACACCTCTGTGTGAGTGCACTGTGACATCATGACATCAAGAGCACTGGACA
>VUQS01047506.1:0-18419 GCA_015108495.1 Heterochromis multidens
CAAAAGGGCAAACACAATTGTTTGATAATAAATGGCTTCACCCAACCACTAACCATGAGTGAAAGAAAAGTTTTTGTATTATCATTCATATTGTCTGAAAAATGGCCAAAAAAATCACAAATTCTGCCAGGGTATGTAAACTTATGAGCACAACTCTATCTTCTTAGCGAGGGAGTTGGTAAATTGTATGTGTATAAGATAGAATAGCCCTATCTTTGTCCTTCACTGATATTCCAGGCTTGTAACCTGTATGTTTTTGTGTATTTCAGACCATATCATGTCCATGGTTCCCACACAAACATATTCAGGTCCACATTTAGTTTCATGGGATCTGGTCACACTAGCAAGAAGACTTTAATTTGTAATGAGAAGCACCTTTTCTACCAAAACAGAATAAATATTGTAAACATAAAGTACTCTATGAGTTGAGTTATTTGTCAGATTAAGTTTATTCAGTCGTTTTTAGGTGGATGCAGACTGTGGGATGACCAGTAAAAATAAGAAAACAACTAAAGCTTTTGCTGTGCGCAGTGGTCACAGAGAGGAAACTGCTGAAAGAAACATTGTATAGAAGCTCTATAGGCTTATAATAGTCTTGCCTTCAACGTGTTGGTAGCAGCAATGCGTCGCAGCTCGTTGCTTGCCTCTGCACTCTGATTGGATGAGGCTGCAGTGATGCTCTCTGCATCCTCCTCTCACACAGCCAGAACAGGAGCGAAGGGAGCTCGAAGCGCGGCTGGATTATCATCTGAACACAGGAGCAAAATAATCATTTTCTTCGTTTTCGTCCTTTGAGAGATGTCAACACTTAATATGGCTGCAGAAACAAAAGGAGCTGATGTAGCTAACTCGTGACTGTTCATTCAAAACGTCCAAAGACAGCGCAAAGCGACTCAGTGAAAGTCTTACTTTACACTCCGTGAACGTAAAGCAGGTTAACCCAGAGACCATGAGCGCTCAAGTCAAGGACCCCGAGAGTATACTGTGCTACCAGGTAAAGTGGTCTTTAATTGTGTACTGCATTGCTTTGACACTGTGGGCTGGCACAAACCAGGGTGCACACAAGCTCTAACAACTGTAGTTCCATGCTTCGAAATTCTCTGCTGTAAACTCAAAGGTGGGGTGCACTGTGGAAGGTGTTAAATGTACTTTTTTCCCCCCCCGTTTTTGTAACTGCATATTTTAATGATAAGAGTACTCAGTAAATGTTACTGCAGGGTTTTAAGTTGTGTTTCCTACCCTGTTGGATGATTCTGTAATCGGAGGATGTTGTTGATGTTGTTCTGAGGTGCGAACACGTGCAGTGATTCCGGAGAGCATTTAAATGCGCAGAGGAGTCGTAGCTCCTGGGATTATTGCACAAGAGTACATAAATGATTGTGTTCCGGAAATGCCATGGACACAGTACTGTAAGACTGCAGCAGATTATTGATTAGATATTTTCATACTGCCCAAAACAGCGCTCATTAAAAACTGCTCGTCCTAAAGACGAATATGTATGAGGAAGAATAACAGGAATATGGAGAGTGTGGTGAATTTTCTGCTGGCTTTTGGTTAAACAGCGTGTTATTTCTTCTTAGTTACCCTCAAATGACCTTGACGCCATTCTCACATGGTGTTCCATAAAGAGCTTAGGGTCTGTTTCCATACAGGCAAAAGGGGGACAGCTTGTGGGAAAGCTGTGGTTTGAAGGGGAAATTTTCTTGATCCATTGTCCTGCTGATGTGCGGTCCTCAAACAGACTCTTGGTAGCAGTAAGGATAAGCAAACCAGTGCTTTATTCAAACTGGCAATCAGTAACATTTGAACAGATTGATTATAACCACCATGGCATGCAGTTGGGTAGCTTAATGGACTTGATGCAGCCTACCCCAACAGAGTCACGTCACCCTTTTGATTTATAACATCCTGTCTGGGCCAGAGACAGATGTAGTAATACCAGAGGTGAGCTGGGAAGTCTCTGATATGATTAGCCAGCTTTCAGAAAGGAAGAGGAAATTGCCAGAGAACCTCACTCTTCAAACATTAGGGTTACGTAAGCTTTGTCAAAATCTGTACAATTGTCTCTCCACCATGACTGTGAGGTGTTGTGGATCTTTGCTTTTCCCACCACCTGCAACCTGTTGATATGTCTCCCAGAGTGCTGCTGATGCGTCTCAGGAGCTGGGAAAGGACAGATGATTTCTTTTAGAAAAATTTAAAAAAGTAAAAATGCATAATAGCAGTAAGGCTAGGAGTTGAACATTATTACTTATATATATCTGCAGTTTTCATAAATACTGTGATGAAGAGCTACAAGACTTAACTGTTAAATTATTTATTTAAAATGGATACTTTGTTTCTTTGGCATAAAAAGGGAATAAATGTCAGCTCCCACATTTAAGCTATGATAATGCATCATATTTTTTTGAGGTTTGTTAATATTTGTTAATATTTTGTTTTAGATACAAATTAACTACATATAAATCTGTTGGTAAAAGTACAAATCAGTTGAGCTGAAGTGCAATTAAAATGTCATGTAAGAATATGGGTACAGGTCTGGAAAAACAGATGTAGTTATATCAAGTATATTTTCCATTAAATACATAATACATATGTAGCTCAGGAGGTAGAGCAGGTCACTTACTAATCGGAAGGTTGGTGGTTCGATCCCTGGCTGCTCCAGTCTGCATGCCAAATATCCTTGGGCAAGATACTAACCCCAAGTTGCTCTCTGATGCATCCATCGGAGTATGAATGTGTGTGAATGGTAGACAGTTAGCACTTAAGCATAGAAATAAGTGCTTGGGTGAATGAAGACATGTTGTATAAAGTGCTATGAGTGCTCTGGGAGAGTAGAAAAGCGCTATATAAGAATCAGTCCATCCATTATTCTGCTTCGCTGACTGCATAAATTGACTGTTTAACCAATGGTTGTGAAGCTTTTTTTTAGTTCATGTGCCCCATGCAGCCAAATTTGATCTCAAGTAGGTCAAACTAGCAAAAACTTTGCTAATTCTCTTAAAAAAAAAAACAACCTCAAGATGTTTCCTGTTTATTTAATGTTAAAAAGTATACATACATTTTAATGAACCAGCCATTTACGAAACAGTTAATTAATAATCTAATATGTCTTAAGAAAAATAAGCGCAGTTTCAACAGTATTCTTCATTTTTTCCACATTCAGCCAGTTAGCTGCCATTGCAAAGAACTCGAAGGTTATTTTATCAATGAAATGCATCAAGACGGCTTAACTGTCTTACTTTGGTGTGGGATGGTAGGGCAAAAACTTCTAATTGTCATTTTCAATAAAAGCGATTCAGACCTGGGAAGCATGGTTGCTCAGTGGTTAGTACTGTTGCCTCACAGCAAGAAGGTCCTGGATTCAAATTCACCATCTGGCCGGGGCCTTTCTGTGTGGAGTTTGCATGTTCTCCCCATGTTTGCATGGGTTCTCTCTGGGTACTCCGGCTTCCTCCCATGCTCCAAAGACATGCAGTTAGTGGGGTTAAGTTAATTGGTGAATCTAAAATTGCCCATAGGTATGAATGTGAGTGCGAATGGTTCTCTGTCTCTCTGTGTGAGCCCTGCGACTGACTGGTGACAGACTGGTGACCTGTCCTGGGTGTACCCCGCCTCTTGCCCTGTAAAGCTGGTATAGGCTACAGCCCCCCTGTGACCCTGAATTGGATAAGCAGAAGAGAATGGATGGATGGATGATTCAGGCCTCCATCTTTGCAAAGCCCTTGGGGGCTGGATTGAAACCTTTGGTAGTCTAGTTTTGGTTCATAGGCTGTAATTTTGACAGCCCTGGTTTAACCACTGATAAAGTAAGACCCCCAAAAGTTTAGTTTCACCATTACAAACCTAACTGCTTCATTTTCAGTGGGCATTGTGTAATTTTTCAGTGCCATTCATGCACTGAGTATACAGTACCTGCAATAAAGGAAAATATTGTATTGATTGAGACTACTTAATTTTCTCTCACTGATTCAGTTTATTAAACAGAAATGTAAATCAATAAGCTCAAATAAAACTGGCAAAAACAAGCCTACAGACACAATCAAATACAGAGCTGCAATAACTTCCTGACCGCTAACTAAACCAAGCTGTGTCAGGGTAAAAGCAAGTTGTTATATATACAGTAGATGACACAAAATTACAGATGTGGGTGGTTTAAACGTGTGATCACTGAGTCTGGATAAAACATGTGATCCTGTACACCTCTTGACAGTGTCACTCCCAGGCTGTACTGTAAGTGGTTTAAGTTACAGTTAATAATTTAGTGCACTCCACATCATACATCTGTTTGCGTTTAAAGTCCATTGAGCACAAGATTGTCACAGTTCCCATTTTAGTCCTTTTACAGTAGCTATTTGGCATCTGTTCCAAACTTTAATTTTAATCAGTTTGGTGGTATAGAATCCATTTAGTGAAAGCAATCAATAGGCCCCCATCTGATGAATGAATGTGTACTTTAAAGAGCAACATTCTAGTTTTCCAAAAAGTCTCCAAAGGAAATTTAAATGCAAAGTAATTAATCTAAGTTAGCCATGTTATGTGAAAATTGTATTAAAACTCTCAGTTTTTAAGGTACTCAATGCATTATTATAGTAATGTGGCATGTCATTTAGTTTGAAAGAGCACACATATTCACAGAAATGTAAACTCTTCAAAAAGCAGGAAAAGGTATATACGAGGTGTTCGGCAATCCTTTGGTGCAGCTGACTTTTACATTAGTATGTTTTTTTTTTCAATTCTGTGGCCAGATGACTGAGAATTTGTTAAAAATGCTAATCTCAGTGCTCAGTTCACCTTAGTGTTTGCTTTTGATTATTTAACCTTTTATTGCGTACTATATTTTAGAAGGTGGTATTTTTAATTACAGCACATGTTACAGTCTTTTACCCACACAGCCATTTGAGCTGGCAGTAATCTTTCTAGAAAGAAAACAATTAGAGAGAGAGAGAGAGAGAGAGAGAGAGAGAGAGCGCTGTAGAGAGGCTGAATTCAACATGTGGCATTGAATAAGGTGTGTGTGACTCATGCTACTTGTGGGCTGAAACAGTCAAAACAGCCATCCCTCTCATCCTACCTCCTCCAGCTATCTCCTTTTCTGTTTCACTTGTTCACCATTACCTCTTCCTCTCCACCATTCATGTTCAACCCCTCCTCTGAGTGAAGCACTGTCACATGTGTCTGCACCAGATCTGTGATGGTGCCATGCTATGAAGGGGGTTTAATAACCTGGGGCTATGACGCCAAGTGCCAATCTTGGCTCTCAGACACAAAGCTCAGTCTGGAAGTGACAGACCCAGTTGTCTGAGTCAGGATGTGTATCCCTGCTGTCAATTCAGGGTGCTTGTGCGTGGGGAAGAGAGGGGGTACAGTACTGAAAAGGGAGGTGGGGTGTTGTTGGAGTTTGCAGTTATAAAAATAGGACACGGCAGAGAAACACAGTTAAGAGGAGCTGTGAAAATTTGTCTGAAAAGATTTGCTGAGAAACTGTTTTGTTACAGGGCACAAAATCATTGTAATGGTCAGTCAAGCCAGGAATGCAATCTCAAAAGACTTGAATGTTCAGGCCATGCTGCTAATCGTGGAATGACTTTTATGAGCTATCAGTCAGCGTGTTGCAGGGCAGTTCTCTACAGTGCTCATTCAGCAGATGCGCATCTTTTAAAACAGGCTTACTTTTACAACAATTTTTGCTCATACACGTATAATTTTCCTGCCTCTTCTGAACAACAGTCTGTGTTTTGACAGCTCTCCATCAGGATCTCAAGCTTCTTACAGTAGCCAGCAAGCTTTATACTTTAAAGGTTTACTCCACTCACAGCTCCTTTACAGTCCTGTTGGAGTCAGAGAGCATTTTAGTGCCAAACATTGATTGCCCCACTCAGCCAGGACACAGGGATTCAAATCATTGCTGCTCTACTTGTTTGGGGCGACAAGCAGTTCAATATGTTGTTTTTATCCTCTTTGATGCATTTCAACAGTAGCTTGTTTTTCCTAAAGATATTGTCAAATAATACATATATTATACTTTTTATCAGCGGTCTAAGTAGGACATTGTGTGAGACAGCAATTATCAATTCTGCTCCGGAGATCTGACATATTTCTGGGACAGCCTGCACTGCCAAAAAATATTTCTTGCCTTTTCAGAGCTATCAAACATGCATTACATTTACATATTGAGACACTAGACTAGGGTGTTTAAAGTCATCATCATGTTGATCTGTGATACTGGCCAAGTGCAATAACCAGAAGAATTTGTTTGTATTCCAAGAGTTTATCATTAATAATTAATGACTAATAATGAACTACTAGGAATTAACTAAGTGAACATTTAAAAATATTTAGAGAATATGAAAAATCTGATTAATTTCTCGCAAAGCCACTGCCTTTTTTCCTAGCACAATATTGCCTCTTAATGTTGCTGTTTCTTCACTGCACATTAATAGGAAGCTTCAGTAAAGTTAAGAAAGACCATCCTTAAAAAAAAAATCACATTATCTTGAAAAATCTGGAGGGCAAATACTTGTGATGTCCCACTAAAGCAAAACATAACTAGAGTTTATTTGTTAGAGTACAGTGCTCTTAAGTTCTAATCTTTTCCAGCTTTGAATTCACATGATAATATCCTTAAGTCATTGGAACAGAAGTGTTTTTAGCCACAAAGCAGCTACAGTGTGGGTTAGCCACAGTTGGTTAACACTGAGATGCTGGTAAAGGACAGAACCTCAAGGACAGGCAGCCATTTGGATTGATCCTGTGGTACAGTGGTGCTAATCTGTTGGGGAAATTATTGAGTCATAAGCCTACCTCAGTACTGTGACTGATATTGAGCTAGAGGATAAGAGTGAAGAAAGAGGTATGATTGCCAGGATATAAAAACAGGCAGAATCACACTGTCAATTTGCTCTGTCAGTGGAAAATTACGCACACGTGCATGCTTTGAGGGTCACAGATGTGCTCCCACAGAGGGAACAAACAAAACTTTGAGTTCCATGTGAGCCTTTAATTAGCTGAAGCATGTAACGCGACACAAGAGAAGTGAGTTGTGAATGACAGGGAACCATTAACCTATTAAAAACAAAAAACACATATCTCCATGAAATTGCCATTAAGAAGTGGTGTTAGTCAACTGTGACCAGGATGACTGCGGGCTGTGAGTCACAAGCATGGACTGAGGAGAAAGAACATCATAATCATTCAATAGATATATGGTTGTGTAATCTGATCTCGCCCACAGTGATGGTCTTTTATTTCTTTCATGTTGCATCCTTTCCTCTCTGAAATGCAGCTTCACTCAGTCTGTAGTTGTAGTTATTGTTGTATATTGTTGTAGATTTTGTCTGCGTGTGTGTGTGTGTGTGTGTGAGAGAGAGAGAGAGCATACCAGGGGAGATGGAAGATGATTTGCTTGAATGAGGTCAGTGTATGTAAGGCAGTGACTTGTGACCTCAATTGTGGCCATAATTGAAAGCCTGACAGAAAGCAGGACCAGGGGACTGGTACTTCATCACAATTTCTTTTCTTTTTAAAGCACTGACAGTGCTTCTGTATTTGTACTAACCTCTAATGGTTCAGTAGGCTCAATGTTGGCATGCACAAGCATTTTGTTCGCCAGCAGCTTTTGTGTCAGTAATGAGGACAGAGAGGTTATATCTGAGCTCTTCAAAGGTGGACTGGTTTTATGTAATACAACCAAGTCCAGTTTCTTGTCTTTGTAAGAAATCTGCTACTCAAATCGTTTTGCTCTTTGTCTGGAACTGTTTTTCTTCCAAAGATGTTTTAAACCTGAAGCTGTGGTTCATATCCAAACAAATATACATGCTTCTCCTGCTATTATTCCACATATGTTCTCTTGGTTGCCCAGATGTCTACATTTTCTTGAATATAATGGAACTACACTCACCGGACACTTTATTGCCTTAATGCTTTGTGGCACAGACTCAACAAGGTGCTGGAGACATTCCTCAGAGATTTTGGTCCATACTGACATGATAGCATCATGTAGATTTGTTGGCTGCACATCCATGATTTGAATCTCCAGTTCCACCACATCCCAAAGGTGCTCTACAAGACTGAGATGACTGTGGAGGCCATTTGAGTACAATGAACTAATTTTCACATACAAGAAGCCAGTTTGAGATTATTTGAGCTTTGTGACATGGTGCATTATTTTGAGCTGTTGATGCAAGGCAGGATGGATCCAAGCTTTCATGTTGAGCCTACCATCCAAGTGTTGCAGCAGAAATTGAGACTCAACAGATCAGGCAATGCTTTCCAAGTCTTCTATTGTCCAGTTTTGGTAAGCTTGTTTGAACTGTAGCCTCAGTTTCCTGTTCTTGGCTAACAGGAGTGACACCAGTGTGATCTTCTGCTGCTGTATGGATTCAAGGTTGGACATGTTGCAAGTTCAGAGATGCTCTTCTGCATACCTTGGTTGTATCAAGTGGTTATTTGAGTTATTGTTGCCCCCTTATCACCTCGAAGCAGTCGGACCATTCTCCTCTGAACTCTGGCATCAACAAGGCATTTTTGCCCAGATAACTGCTGTTCATTGGATACTTTATCTTTTCCAGACCATTCTCTGTAAAGCCTAGAGATTGTTGTGTGGAAAAACCCTAGTTTCTGAAATACTCAAACCAGCCCACCAGCCATGCCTCATTCAGAGTCACTTAAATCACCTTTCTTGCCCATTCTGATGCTCAGTTTGAACTTCAGCAGGTCGTCTTGACCATGTCTACATGCCTAAATGCATGGAGTTGCTGCAGCTGGCTAACATTAAAGCTCAGTTAAGGAGGGCCACCTTCAATATTGAAATCTTATCACGCTGTCACTAGCATCTCCTCATGAGTAAGAACACGCTTCCTTCTATGCAGAGATGCAGTGTGTGGGAGTCGTTCACTGGAAAAAAAATAAAAAACCAAAAACCAGTCCCTTTATGTAACTGCTCATTACAAGGTTGGTGGATTTGTTTTGAGCAACCAGGTCATGATTTATGTAAAAATACATTGCTGCTGACTTTTTTAAATGTATTTTTAGCACTTTGATCAACAAAAGTCCAGTGCCATTTAGTTCCATTATATTCTAGGGAAGCAGCCTATATCTCTAAAACTGGCAACTCACACCAAAACATCTTAGTCAGACAAATATCATTACAGCATGTGTATTAGGTTTTGGAGTGAACTCTCACTTGTTGTGATTAACTCACAATTATCATTCAGCTCTGCAGTTTAGCTCTTTGTTTTGGTTTTAGTTTCAGGGCTCATATTTGCAAACAGCTGTTTTTTACCAAATAAAGCTGCAATAAATTCACTGTAAAAACAAAGCAAATAGGGGGTGAACTTAAGTGGATCTCTAAACCCTTAGCTATTTCCTCTTGCAGATGGAGTGAAACTAATTACAGTTTAAAGTAGGGAATATTTAAGATGTTATTTGACCACAAAAAAGACTCCAATTGAATGGTCATTTTGCTCCATATTTGCTAGATGTGTGTAAGCCCATGATCAGTAGAATATTCTTCTGAATTTCCAGAAATCTTGGAACAGCTTACTTGATCAGCAGTGTTCTTCCATAGGCCTGTTAACATATATTCATGGCTATGTAACACACACATTTATTTTTACACAGCACTTGATTTGAATATTTTGCTTTTGAATTTCAAATCTTTCGAGTATAGTTGGAGTGTGTGTGTTTTGAGTCCACAGACTGAGAAATCGATCATAAGTAGAGATGTTTGCTTCTTCATAGTATCGTCATTAGAGGTCGCAGTGCAGTCATGACACATTATTAAATGTATCAGTGATCAGTCAGAAAAAACTTCCTTCTTTATTGTTACTCTGCTATCATCACTGCATCCACTTCTTCTCGGGTGAATCCACTGAATGGGTGCAGTAAGGCCCAAATCTTTGTGAGTTTAAGATGTCCTCTGGCTTTAAGAGTCTGTCAGGAGAGAGTTCATGAATTTAAAGGTTAGATAGTTTCAGACATCTAGAGACGATCATAAAAGCTGACAGCAGTCTGCCCCACTTTTTTAGGCATGGACCTGTCAGCCAATCAGGATGAGGAAGGGGACCAGGAAGTCTTTCAGCTGGAGATGAGCCGTGAGGACAGGAAGTGTGCCTTCAGGACTGCTGCTGGAAAATACTGGACACTCACAGCTACTGGAGGACTACAGTGCACTGCCTCCACCAAGTAACCACACACACACACACACACCATATAATGTTGAATATCAACCATTTTATTTAACCAGCATGCGGTGTGATAACAGGCTTCTTTATTGTGTGGGTGTGTTTCAGGTCTGCCAACAGTTACTTTGAATTGGAGTGGCGTGATGGCCGTGTTTGTATCCGTGCAGCCAACGGCAAGTATGTGACTGCTAAGAAGAACGGGCAGTTGGCTGCTACTGTTGACAACGCAGGTCAGCCATGTTCCTTACATTTCCCATATACAACTTAATTACCAAAAAAGTTGTGATGCATATCATATCAACATATTAAATGTAATACGTGTAAAAGAAATCTAAGCTTGTTTGTGCTTCAGTATTAATGGTGCCTTGACATGTTTGAGTTACCCATGCCATGATCTCTAATGCCTCCATATACCATCATGGGTGCTTTTATGAAATGAGGCCCAGGTTAGTTTGATACAACCTTAATCATTTTGTCGCTTTAGGGGAGGCTGAACAGTTCCTGATGAAGCTGATCAACCGTCCAATCATCGTCCTCCGTGGGGAGCACGGTTTCATCGGGGCTCGAAAAGCTGGAATGGCGACCCTGGACTCCAACCGAGCATCCTATGATGTTTTTCAACTGGAGTTCCATAATGGTGCTTACTCTCTCAAAGGTGGGTGATTGTTTTAAAAGACGAATAAAACTGTGTTTCATTTAGGTGTATTGTGTTGTTTTAGCATGTTATCCATTTTTACTAGAAGTCACAGAAGGTGACTTATGGGGGACTCGTTAATACATTTTAATACTTTCCAGTGAGCCAAGTTTGAGCTCATGTAGGTACAGTAGAAATATTCTCTCTCAAGCTTGAGCACGAAAATTGCAGTTATTTTTAGTATTTTGTCAATTATATATTTAATATAAATAAAGCTCTTTACACAATACGGCAGTTGAACGCACATTTTCTTCTTATGGTAGAATGAGACTTGAAAGCTGACCAAAACCTTTGTAGCACAAGGGCCTGTATCAGAGTCAGATCTTTCAGTAAACAATGTCCCCATTTTCTTCTTGTCTTGTGGGTTTGATTTGATTTTCTAATGAATGTGGTGATGTTTGCTGTGGTGTTTTAAAATGGTGTTCTCCGCAACCCAACCCTGTTTAACTCCACCCTGCTTGAGGGAAAGTCAATATTTAAGGATCTAATGGGAAATCCATTATGGCTGTATGGATCAGTCACCTGGGGCCATTTCCCATTTGAACCATCATACTTGGGCCTAACAGCGAGCCGGTGTGATGTATTATTTTTCATCCAGCAAATTTTATCCCAACGTATTTTAAACATTTAAATAAAATGGTATGAATTCCTCAACATTTAATTCAAACTTTAAAAAGTTTTTTAGTTTTTTATAAATTCGTATATTTAAATATGTGTACTGTGTGTCTGCCAGGCCTCATTAAGTGTGTTGTTTGTCCAGACTTCCAGGGGAAGTACTGGTGTGTTGGAGATGACACAGCCATTGTGTGCGGCAGCTCATCACCTGTTCAGTTCCTACTTGAGTTCTGTGACCTCAACAAGATGGCCATTTGTGCTCTGGGGGGGAAGTACCTCAAAGGAGATCATGCTGGAGGGCTTAAGGCGAGTGCAGACTCCCTGGAGAGCGCCACCCTCTGGGAATATTGAGAAAGCACAGCTGGACTTCTCCACTATGCTTCAAACTAGAGATAGATACTGTAGGTAGCTGTTCTTTCTTTTTTTCGTTTGCATATGTGTGCGTGCCTGTGTGTGTGCGCAGTTGTGAGTTTGTTTGGATGGATACGTGGTAGAAAATGACGATGAGTGGAAGTCATGGCACCAAACTGCTAAAGGTGTTTGATTTTATTTTATTTTCTTTCTTTGTTTTTTCTCCGTCATTATCTCACCTTACTGGGCTTTGTACTGGAGGTTTGGATTTACGACTTGCTGTTAAATGAATGCATTATAGTGTGATTGCACAGTATTTGTTTCACTCCCAGTTAAACTTTACAGAAGCCGTACCTGATAACTATCAGGACAGTTATTGTTATAAGTTGTGCCTATCTGTGGTAACTACTGGTGTAACGAACATGTTGAATGCTATAACCCATAACTCGCAGTATCTAGACTTCTCCTGTTAATTGTCTTGCTGCCTCCATATGCTGCTTTCATCTCCTATTCTCTTTCAAACTGTAAAGCATAATACTCATCAGATGAAGGTATGTTACTGATTTACATGCGTCTACTGTAAATAATGCTTCTTCTTTTTTTCGCTGAATGATTCAATGCATAGCAACCATGGGAAATACAAAGGGGATATGGCTGGCAGATCTAACATGTTTTTTGCCTGTACACTCTTAGTGGACCAAATCTCTGCAAGGTTCTTAGTATTCCAAGTAAAATTAATGAAAATGGTCGAAAGGAGCTTTGAAACTCAGCCACTGAGTAAAGGAGCCGTCTTAGCACAACAATCACACACAACACACTCAAACACACATAAATGCATATAAATGTAAATACCTTAATTCCAGCTGTTAAAGCACAGCACCCTAAAATGAGCACAATAATACAGCGTCCTTTTGAACTATGTTAAAAGCACATGTTCGTCGTGATGAAGTGTCTGCCTTTGATTGCGTACTGCTGCTGGTGTATAAACACAATGGTAGAGTCATCTCTCTGGCTGTGCCTTCCATAGAGTATACTGTCTTTTCCCTTTCATGCTCTTACATTTAAACCAAGTGAAAACTCCAATAAAGTTTACCTTCTCAACAGTGGATGATCTTCTTGTTTTTTCTTGGTTGGTTTTATTTGTCCAGGTTGCCTGCAGTTTTCATTTTGATCTGTTTGGTGCCAGAGAAACTGTTGATACTAAAGTCTGTGGTCTATATTATCCAGAGTATTATATGCTTTTAGCCATGCTAGTTGTGTGGCTCTAGGGATGCCAAAAGCATCTCAACACCTGGTTGAACTGGCCCAAAAATCTGAACTGTGATATTTCTTCTAGCTTCACCAAGAGAGGACATTTGTAGATTTTAGTGAATATTTATAAGACTCCTATTGACTTCCATTTCAATTTATGCTCCCCTTCAAAATAAAATGTATTAACTTTTTTTTTTAATATATGAGCATCATTCAAAATCTCAGTTTGTCCAATCAAGGCTTTAAGACTTTAAAAAATAATCACATTCATCCTCAGTTGTGTCTTTAACTAGCTAAATTACGGGTTCATAATTTAGCTAGTTAAACACAACAATTTTTCCTGGGGTTGCCAGGCTGAGCCCATTTCTTCCATTAGTGTCCCAGAAACTGATATCACATTCATTTATTTTCTGAGTGGCAAACTGATGTAGGCCAAAATATTTTTATCACATACTCTTATTACTTGCTTATGTGGGCATGAATACACAAGAGAACTCGTATAATAACCTTTTCTTATGTAATGTTCAATTCCTTAACTACAGTTTAAATGATTGGTTGTACTACTACATTTTTTTTCCTGCAGGAACAATGATGGTAGAAACCTAGACAATATAAAAGATAGACATAGTGAACCTTGTTGTGACCCATTGGTTAGTGATACACTATATTGCCAAAAGTAATCGCTCGTCTGCCTTCACACACATATGAATTTGAGTGACATCCCATTCTTAATCCATAGGGTTTAATATGATGTTGGCCCACCCTTTGCAGTTCTAACAGCTTCAACTCTTCTGGGAAGGCTTTCCACAAGGTTTAGGAGTGTTTATGGGAATTTTTGACCATTCTTCCAGAATTGCATTTGTGAGGTCAGACACTGATGTTACACGGGAAGGGCTGGCTCACAGTCTCCGCTCCAATTCATCCCAAAGGTGTTTGTCGGGTTGAGGTCAGGACTCTGTGCAGGCCAGTCAAGTTCTTCCACACCAAACTCACTCATCCATGTTTTTATGGGCCTTGCTTTATGCACTGGTGCGTAGTCATGTAGGAACAGGAAGGGGCTATCCCCAAACTGTTCCCAAAAAGTTGGGACCATGAAATTGTCCAAAATGTCTTGGTATGGCGAGGCATTAAGAGTTCCTTTCACTGGAACTAAGGGGCTGCATGAAGTTTGAAGGTATGTAGCTACTGACTCTGCAGAAAGTTGGCGACCTCTGCACACTGTGCGCCTCAGCATTCGTTGACCCTGCTCTGTGATTTTACATGGCCTACCACTTTGTGGCTGAGTTGCTGTCATTCCCAGCAACAGTTGATGGTGGAATATTTAGTAGAGAGGAAATTTCATGACTGGACTTGTTGCACAGGTGGCATTCTATCACGGTACAACACTGGAATTCACTGAGCCCCTGAGAGCGACCCATTCTTTCACAAATGTTTGTAGAAACAGTCTGCATGCCTAGGTGCTTGATTTTATACACCTGTGGCCATGGAAGTGATTGGAACACCTGAATTCAATTATTTAGATGGGTGAGTGAATACATTTGGGAATATCATGTATTTCTCATCCTGCATACACTGTATTTTGATTAAACAGACCCAAACTCAACTAACATACCATATTAAAATGTCTGTGTAAATGCAGTTATTAATAGGACAAATCTGAAGTCCATTAGACTAATTTCTGAATCTTACATTATGTAATATTGATTGCAGCCTCAAATAGCATGCAGAAAAATAAATAAGAGCAATGCATGCATTTATGCATGTGGCACAGTAACCGTAATGAACACATGCCTGGGTCAGGATATTATGGTAGATAACGTTTAGTCTTCTTTTGCACATCATACAGGTCAATTGTTACATAATTAAGATTTAAATGGTGGAATAGTTGGTAATCCCTCCTCACAATAAATGCTGCCCTCCACCTGAACTGTCGGAGAATGCCTGCTTCAACCCACACACAGTTTCTAGCAGAAGGGTTCACCCTTATATTAAAAGCATATTGATGTTCTTTGTCTGTCTCTCTTTGATCTATTTCCATCTTGTTTCCATAGAGAAACATATTTTAGTTAGTTATAATAGATAATTGCTTCATTGTGTCCGCTCTTCTTTGACTCGCTAATTTGTGTTGCTCTCGGTAGATTGCGTTAGTCATTATTTAAGTAAATTGGCTGCATCTTAGTGTACAAATTAGCGCATTGTTAGTAGATCACCCGCAGAACTTTACACTCCTATTAGCGCATTTTTGCGATTGCCCTGCTTATTAAATCGGGCCCTAAATATGTTAGTCATACTGAAAAAAGAGTCATTGCTCTTTGGCAATAATTCTCTGGAACTCCACTGAATGACTGAACATCATTATTTGCCAAAATATTCCCTTATATGGTGTTTTGATGATGGTAGTGTAGAACACCATTCGTTTGGGTTGAGATGTGTTGACTGTGAAGGCTGCCTAGGATATAATTCATGTTCATTTTCATCAAGCCATCCAGTGACCCCTCGTGCACTGTGGGCATTGTCATCATAGAAAAGACCAATCCTATCAGGATAGAAATGTTCTATGACGGGATAAAGGTGATCACTCAGAGAAACTTTGTATTGATTTGCAGTGACCCTTCCTTAAGGGGACAAGTGGGCCTAAACCATGCCAGTAAAAATGACCTCCATAGCGTAGCAGAGCCAAAGGATCCACCTCGCTAGTGTCAAAGGTTCAGGGTTTTCCTTTAATTTGTCATATCTCTCCAAGTCTTGACTGATGGGTACACATTTAAAACTGCAGAATTTCAGGAGGTTAACCTCAGAAGTTAGTTCATTTTTGCACTTCAGTGCTGTTTGATAATCAGCTAATGTTTTCAGGGCTCAGCTCCACAAAGGGCAGATCTCTGTGGAAAATGTTCCAATTTAAACGAAAGAAGAGAGTATTGGCAAGAGCAGAAAGAAAAGCTATCCCAGTGCGCTTTCAATTGTGACAGAGGAAGACTCTTAATGTAGAGTTTCTTCACAGTGTCACAGAAAGCACTCTTGAAATTTAGGAACTGGTCATCAAAAACACGAGCTTTAAATTAAATGGCACACTTGCTTTCAAGTATTTGATGTCCCTTCATTTTATGGGCGCCTGCCAGAGTAAAATGGGGATACTCAACATCTGCTGCATAACAGGGCATTCTTACATAGGAAAGTATAAAAATATAGGCTGGATGTCAAACTCACCAGTTAACCTTTAAGATTCAGACAGCTGTCAGTCATTAAAACACAAGTGGCACCATTTTTGAAAAATGTGCTTGGTGCTGCTATGATTAAAAAAAAAAAAAAAAATGGATGTAGCTTTTCTTGTGCTTTATTTCTGTTGTCATATATATGGTAGGGTTGCAGTTGTCAACGGGTTTAATAATAAGGGGACATCTTTACTCCCTTATTTACAATTGTTAGTAGGCAGAAGATGGAGTCAGTGTTACGTGGTGTTATTTCCCCACAATATGCATTGTGTTAAAGAGGCAGAATAAAATACAATTTACTAGATGGGCTTTTTTTCTCAAATTGTTCCTTCCCTAGTTAGCAGGCCTGCCGTTGGTGCTCTAAACCCCTTTTGCTTCAAGAATAAGATAACAATTTTATAGTAAAAAGACAATGTTTGTATATATTTTGGGAGCAGAAGTAGAATGCTTAAAATATGCTTCTTTAAATTGCATGCCAGTAAGTAAGCTCAGAGAGGATGAAGAGCTTTGTTGTCAAAACACGGACATGCAGCTAGACTGAAACACCTATTTTGGGTAAAATATGACCATATTTCGGGTACAAATGTTTAGGTTTGAGAGGATTTATTTTCTGAAATCACACAAATGAACCTGATCTGATCAAACTGAATGCTACAGAAGTTTTGCTGCCACCTCTCAAAGGGCTGCCCTTAAGAGGGACTTTTCAAGTCTACAAAAAAATAAAAGACAAATTTTGAGGTTGAGTGTCACTTTAAACTGTTTCCAATTAAGCATCA
This sequence comes from Heterochromis multidens, assembly GCA_015108495.1. NCBI lineage: Eukaryota > Metazoa > Chordata > Actinopteri > Cichliformes > Cichlidae > Heterochromis > Heterochromis multidens. The sequence continues at coordinate 17,084 of VUQS01047506.1, forward strand.
AACCATAGAATCACAATACTGTGCTGTGCGACACACATTTTTATATCACTGTGCAGCATCATGCTACCAAAAAGTCCATGTGATAAATGAACTAAGTACTTTTAGCACTCAACAGGCAACCTTGTCTGTAGTTCAAAATGTAACCTTAGGTACTGTTATATGTCCAAATATTACAACAGTGACTGAAGTATCTGTACTGAGTGTAATTTAGTCGAGCTGTAATAACATCCTGTTGCGTGACATTTCAAAATGACAAAAGAAGGACAGAAAGAATTACAACACTGAAAATTGATTAAAAGATCAATTTATTTTCAAGATTAATGAGATCATTTCAGTTATGACTCAAAATGTTTAATTCACTGAGTGCCAGCTTGCACATTTAAGTTTAAGTTGTCTGCAATAATTTTGTGAACTGTTATTGGTCTTCACAGCTGCTACAGTCCTCTTCTGTGACCAAAAACACAACTCAGTTTCCCTGACGATCTCACAAAGGTACAGGCAAACTCCCCAGTCTGTTACGTCTACATGTCTATCCCCAATCCCAGTGTCAAGTTCGCGTGTCTTAGTCTGAGTCTCAGTGTGTGTGTTATTTCCTGTTTTACTTTTCTAGTCCCCTGTCTCGTGTGTGTCATGTTCAGTTTTGCTTCCCCTATCTCATCAGGTTCATTCTGTTCAGCTGTGTTCCCCAGGTGTGTCCTCTCTGCCCTAATCTTCTCCTGTGTATATATTGTCTGTGTCTCCCTCTGCTCATTGTCGTGATCTCCCTCATGTTGTGTGGTCTTATGCCTGTCTGTCAATGTTAGTTTTTTCAGTCAGTTAGCGCCACCCTTACTCTGTCTTATGTTTTGTTGAATCTGCCGTTTGCCAGCTAATAAAGCTGTGTTTAAGTTTAAATCTGTCTGCCGAGCCCTGCATTTGGCTCCACACTCTCTGCTTGCCACACATTGTACCATGACAAGTTTAGCTGTTAATCATTGTTCAGCTTTCTGCCACTTTACTGTTTTTGTTCACTGTCCCTGAGCATTATTCACTGATATATGCACAAAAATAGTGCACACATAAAATTACCACTGGATACACTTAGTTAATCAGAATTAATCTAAACAGACACTTGTGCTCAATACTTGCAATCTGCCTCCATTTCTCTATATAAGGAACAGCATTTTCCTCCGGGTGTGGTAGAGAAAGAGATGGTGATGTAAGAAAGAAGCAAAAAACAAAAAAATAAAAGCTGGGCAAATTCCATCTGAAGAAACTAAACAATAGTGTCTAAAGAGGAAGCTAGAAAAGGTACATCTTTCCACAATGTTTCCTCTGGAGTGATGATGGCTGAAAA